>JAHHFK020004011.1:0-71185 GCA_024533555.2 Aedes koreicus | reverse complement strand
CAGACTTGGTCCCCAGTGACTTCTATTTGTTCCCAAACCTGAAGAGATGGCTCACCGGTAAGCGATTTTTCTCAAATGATGAGCTCATAGCTGAAACCGATGGCTATTTTGAAGGACTTCCGAAGGAGTACTATTCGGATGGGATGACAAAATTAGAAAATCGCTGGACTCATGCTGTATCGACCTAAAAGGAGAGTATGTTGAGAAATAAAACCGAATTTGGCAAAAAAAAGGTTTTCGTGTTTGATATTAAGGAGACTTTTCAGGCAACCTAGTAGAGGAGGTGTTGGAAGACAAAACAGTTTTGAATGTAGTTTTATCAACAAAGCCGGGAGGAATCCTTTACGGCTGGATTAAAGCTAAAATTGTTATTTGAGAGGGCCTTTCTCTTGGGTTCATGATAGAAGTCAAGCTCGGTTCGCAGAGCTTCATAGAGTTCTAACATACTTCACAGAACTGCAACAAACTTCTATGAGCCAAGGGTTTAACATTTTAGAAAAGTTCAATAAACTTCAAAGAGCTATTGTAGAGATCACAAAATTTAATCAAACTTCACAAGACTATAATGAAGTAAGAGAAAAAAATTCGTATAATTCGCAACACTTTATTTATGTTGCTAGAATATCAGCAAAGTTCGTCAGACCTCAGACAATTAAGCGCAGAATTGTAAAAAAGTAACCCGACATTCACCAACATCAATTCTGCTCAGGACCTCTCCTTACTCAAATATATATTTTCAATAAGCAAAATAGCAAAAAAACAGACATTCATCAAAATTCACAACACAAATAGTGAAGATAGTAACATAGACAATTTTATTTCATAGTCCAAGCAAGTCCTAAAGAGTGTATTGAAAAGTAGCTAGCAACATTGATTTTCGAATAAAAGAGTGAAAAAAATAAACATGTTTTGACTTCAGTTTTCGATTTATTGGAGAAAAATTACCTTATGTAGAATTTCACTGTTTATATTAATAAAAATCTTAGTTTCTGTAAAACGCTCGTACTTTGGACTTTTACATTCTTCATTTAATTCTGCACAGTTGCTTTTGTGACTTTCCTGGTCACTGCTGTCCAGTTTTTCTGGAACTCCTGCATGTTTTGGGATACTGTACCCTCCTTCCGAAAGTGCCGCTTGACAATCGCCCAAAACCGTTCAATTGGCCGAAGATCCGGTCAGTTTTTTTTTTACGAATTGTACATTATTGTTTGACAACCACTGATGAACCGACTTGGCGTAGTGGGAGGAAGCCAAATCCGGCAAGAAAAGTGGAGAATCCTTGTATCTTGGTGAGTGTTAGCTTTCCCTTGTGCTTTCTGCACAGTGGCAGCAATCTCTTTTTCAAACATTCTTCCCTGAACAACTTGGCGTTAACTGTACCCTTCGTGGTAAAAATCGCTTGCCAGACCAGCACCTTTTGCCCAAACGTTTCCATCGCCACCACCGTAGAGTCAGCGTCGTCCAGGTCCTGGACAACCAATTTCGTATAATACTGCGGTCCGGGCAGTTTCGTCGTCGATTAGGATGCATCCGTCATCCGGTGAAAATGAGAAATTTCAGTTGGTATATTTGATTGTCAAAATTTAGAATGGACCACGACTGTTGAAAACGGCCTTGTTGTAGAATTGAAAAATCTATATAATTTCATAACACACTATATTCTGATGCTCGTCTTACGAAACGAGTTATCCTTAAATTTTTTCAGATGAGTCGAATTTACCTACAAAGTGTAAAGTTTCATTAAACGCAAACCAAATTTAAAAAACAAAAAGAAAAGTTTAGCATTATTCTTGTGTTCTAGAACGTTTTTATTTTCATTCTGATCTGCACCGTGTCCGATATATTCTCATACAAAATAAAACTCTATTTATTTCAAATCGATAATCCAGATTTTATTGATAACTTTACCTATTATATTGCAATATAATACTGATCAACTACAGCATATGTTTTGGAATAACACCGCCTTTAACCTTCTTGACCAGCTCCAGACGTTTTTCGAAACCGGAACGCACGACTTCCATCGGCATTTCGTCCCAAATTCGTTTGATTACGGTTTTGAATTGGTTCATATTTGACAAAACACCTGATATCTATAGTGGTAACTTACTGACTGCTCAGTAGGATGTTTGGTCTTATGTTCGTCGTACTTATAACCCGCATTGAATTAAATTGTTGAATTAAATTTTATTGTATTAAACGATTTTGGACAAATAGAAGGTTACTGCATTTAGCTAAACTGTCAAGAACATCAAGGCCTTCCGGTTGGTGGCAGCACCAAATTATCTCACAATACAGCGCTTGTTTCCAAACAAGCAGAATTTAGAGTCAAAAAAGTGCTCGGTGAAGCTTTACCAAAATTTGTTAACAAAATAGGGGAAAGTGCTCTAATGTGGGTCCATGGATCTAGAATTCGGCCTATCGTTAAAAATTGCCTGTCTCTAATTTTTCTTCATATTGATATGTCAATGAGATAATACTACTGTACATTTTGGATTTTCAGGGGAAAAATAGTGAATTAATATTTACCTCGAATTTTAAGCCCAATCCTAGATCCATAGACCCACATTCCCATCTATATTATATCCGGCTACTACTTACATTTTCCATCAAATTTCTGGGCGGATTTTTACCTCATTACCGGATGCAAAATTTGTTATGCCTTACTAAATTTCTTCCTTCCACCAATCTGAGTGGCAGCGAACCATTAATTGCTTCTAGCACTATCACCAGACAATTTACCAACAGGGGCTCCGAGATAATACAGCTTTTTTTTCCAGCATAGCTGAGTCTCTCTTATCCCACCACCCAAATCGCATCACATTGTTTCCAAAGGAGATAAATTCGACCAATATTAAAACTTAACACCAGTTGAGCAATACTAACCAGTTGTAAAGCTGCTAATGAAGAAAAAGGGTGAAATTTTCAGTCAAACAAGTAGAAACGGGGCTGTATACGAAGAAAATTTCAAGCAATGGCCTATGGTAAAACGGAAGACTGAAACAATGGTCTTACAATAAGCATAATGTAAACATGTTACTTAGCTTAGCTTAGCTTAGCTTGACTGACTGCACGTATCAATGGTTGCTACTTTGTGATTGATTAGAATCAGTGAAATTGCACAATGAATCAACTGAATGGGACTGGAAGTAACCGGCCATTCTCACTGTACACGTTTCAGTGACTCAATTTCTTTAATAATCAATAACGGCGCCGGCCACGTCCTTGCAATCAGGTGGGAATAGGGAAGGAAATTTAGTGTGACCTTTGCTGTTTAGGGACCGTGTTAACCTCTGCATCCCCACAAAGGTCACAGGAAGGAGGTTTTTCTATGTTAGTAGGGTAGGGCTCGATGGATCAGGATTCACCTTGATAAGTGATGTGATCATATAGTATAGTTTATTTATTTCAGGGGACAAAAAGGATAACAATTACCTGTTTCGCTCCGCGTTTTTGAGAGCACTTACCATCTCACAATTGTCCGCAAACTCCGTGGGCGGGGCGCTCCCTTCTTCAAAAAGAACCAAAAAGAATCCTTTCCAAATCCCCAACGCTTGCCCCATTTGGCATTGCACGTGAACGCAAATAGCATCGTACCTCGAACTTAACTCCTCCAACGCATCAATATCGTCGCTACCCAGTGTGGTCACACAATCTTAAGTTTAAATTTCCCGCATTTTTCCCGCATTTTTGCCTCATTTTGCCGACTGGGAGTTACTATAATTTGGATTGATACATATTTTTGAAGTTTTCGAGGAAATAGTTCAATCTGATATTCTGACTTGTTTCATTTGGGCAAACTGGCGGGTAGCAGCCCTAAATCAGGCTTCTTGCGTATTGGGTAACCTGCTTTGGACATTTTACGTTCAAGTTGCTAGAAGCATGAACATCGAAGAAAAATAGCTAAGCATTCAAGGTTTTCAAATGATACACGTGCGTTGCGTGCATAAGTGTATAAGTATTTCTTGATTTCAACGTCGTTGAGAGTTTGTAGACAATTCTCTGAATTACCAAACTCTTTTCAGTTTGGTTCACCACCAGACACTTTTCATTTATTGAAAATCCTCGCTCCATAGTTACATTTTCGTGCGACAGGATGAGCACCTTTTCCTCAAATGTTGTCAAATTTGGCAGCTCCTTCTTGGCCAATGACCAATCAGTCCTTTCGATTTGTGAGCAACTGCAGCGCTGAGATAGTCTTTATCTTCACAGCTCCAGATGCTTTTTAGCTACGTTCTTGATGCGAGTTATAACATCAGGGTTAATATAGATGACGTAACGCGTTAAGGACATACGGATAAAGGATAAATCTCTATCACTACGAAGTCTTCTGAGCACAAACCTCAAATACTATAAGGACTTCAGGCGTGAAATTTCCAAGAATCGTTTGCTCCACTGGAGCATCTATTGGTTAGAAATTTGAGCGTTGTTTGTTTTGTTTTGTTTGTGATTTTTAGTCTAAAAAAAGTGAAGTGATAATTAACCTAACCTATAATTCATATGGAGAAAGGACTGCCTCCCGTTTCACGTTAAAGAGTATGGAGTAATGGAGATTTGTTGAGTAGCTACTTCAGAAAACTACAGTAAATAGATCGACAGTCATTGCGGAATGCCAAAACGTATTTGACGGAAATTATTGCAAATTCTCTCGCTTTCTTGAATGCCGATTTAGAGGGTTTGCCATATTAAGGGCTGGCAGAACATTGCTCTCCGTCAATTCTCTTTCAATTAATGATTTTGCTTTGACGCTCAGGCTTAAATTTTTTTAAATCGTCAAACAGAAACGATGCCATAGGTCTGGGACACGATGCCATAGACTGCAGACATGATGACAAAAATCAACTTTGGTCCCAGCATCTTATCGTCTACCGTATCAACCACAACAGCAAACACTTTTGATCGGAATACCGACGAAAACCTTCGTTTGAAATTCGGATGACTTTCCTTCAGCTTTCTTTCTTCCTGCTTCCTGACTTCGTCCACAAATCTTCTCAAATGAGGCAACATTTGTAGCGCTCTTCTAGCAACTAGTTCATTTTCTACCTAAGGGGGCTATGTATAAACCACGTAGACTTTTTTTGGGGTGGGGGGGGGGGGGGGGGATTTGACCAAAGTCTACGCTCCATAGCAAGTAGACTGGACTCTCCCTACCAAAATGTCAAAAAATTGTATGGAGAAAAGTCTACGAAGGGGGATGGTCTGATATTTTTAAAAATGAAGTCTAAGTGGTTTATGAACCGGCCCTAACGAACTTCGCCGAATTTCAGTGGAAAAACGATTTTAAATCATTTGTATCTAAAGCTCTCCATAGGTAGGTTATTCTAGTGATCAAATATATCATCACGCATCAATTGGTCGACATTTTATATTTCCTATTTCCGGAAAAAAAATGCGAAATTGGCGAATCTGCCTCTGTAAACAAACACTCAAATCAACGATTTTCCACGAACAGAAGTTCAATTTCTTAAACTAAGACTGCTTCTGCTAGCCAATTGTGTTCTTAATTTTCCAAACCAAGCCTGTATCCGTCTAAAACGTCGATTCAAATGTTTCCTGACAAAAGCAGACTCACCCATTTCGCAGATTTCTCCGGATTAAGTCTTCTTAACAGGGGTTGAAAAATGGACAGCTCATTTTTTGAAAAGCATTCGTTTATAAAAAAAATTCTGATGCATTAGGTGTCTTTGTTATTGCTGTAAGGTGACTGGCACAATAGGTTACTGTCCACTGCAGTGACAAATATTTCTGTATTATACAAATGGATTGAGACTTTATGGTATTTTAAAATGACAGCAGTATTCCTACCCCTAAAATTTTAGTAGTGCATACAATAGTGATGCTTCAGTCAAAAGGATCACCTAAGCAGTTCTAGTCAAGTAAAATAAAAACAACAGTAAGTAATGTGCGAAACCTCACCTGTCACAGCTGTGTAGCCAGATTTTCTAAACGGTACGTTTTTGAACAGGCTGAACAAAGCCATCAGAAAATGATTCACTTGCAAATGTCAAACACTATTTCATTCCGTTAATGAAATCGTTGGACCGAGTAGATAACAAAAACGCTACTCGAATGGTTTGAAAAAGGTATCCGTATGGTTCCTTCCATATGACAAAAAATCCCGATAAATTTAGAAATTCCCGACTTTTTGCCGCATATTTCCCGCATTTCCTGGTTTTCCCGAGTCTGTGACAACCCTGGCTACCTCTTCGTTTTCTACAGAATATCCACCTGCTACGGCTAATTTTTGATCAAAATTTCCTCCACCGTAGCAATTCTTGGCTCAACCGGCTTGCACCTGTCTGCCAAACTCAGCGTTTGGCATCGCCCCAGGAAAAATCCCACCAGACACTCCGAATACCCGGTATTCTTCAAACACCGATGCTCGGAAAACTTCTCGTGGTAAACCAGTTGCACCACAGACCAGTTCCATTACGACTAAAATATTTACCTGCACTTAGTAATTCAGAAAAAGCACCAAAAAAGGATAGACGTGCCACTAAATTATTAAGGCCTGTCCCAACAAATAATGTGTGATCAGCATTAAAAATTTAGAAATGAGCAATAATAGATGAGAAATGATCTTTGGATAATCTAATTGTGACCGGTAAATCTGTCAAATAAAGCAACAGCTATTAGTATATGTGCAAATAAATATGGCTTTATTTCCGCCAAATGATATAATTTGAGCACTAAACTACTCGCATGTGTCTTGGAATTTTTATTTGATTTTCCCATAAAAATAGTAAAATGAGCAATAAATAACTGAATAACCACAATAAAAAAACTCAAATGTCCTAGGTAGTAGATACAGTTACCCATCTTTAAATTCAAAAATAATTTGATATCGTGAAAACTTTCCCATGAAATATTCAACAACACCATTTGAAAACTAAATGGGTTCCAGAGAGCAGAAAATAAATCCAGGCAAAAAATTGAGAATGAGCCATAAAAAGTTGTGATGTGTTTTAGGACAAATAAAAAAAAAAGCATATGGAAGAGGTAAAATGAGCAATGAATATTCAATAATGCGCAAAAGACAATGATATTTTTGCAAATGGACTTATGAACGTACACATTCCAAATAAGATTTGTTGAGCTTCTACAATTGATATTTTTATCAAATGATATGTTGAGTTTACCAATAACCATAAGACTGTCACTTGAATGGAAAAAATATTGATACTTATAAATACGGTTGATAAATGTATCCATGCCAAAGAAAAGTACAACAATCAACCTGTGATAATTTTGAAATAGTCATCAAACCATTATCAATGTTCAGGCGCACAAAGCAAAACAGCAATCGGAAATAAAAAATATGATCAATTTTATAATATAAAGCAGCACTTAGAAAAAGACTACTCATTTAAATGGCTTCAATTTGTCAGAGCAGATTGGTAACAACGCCAGTAAATTCTCACCAAATTCGCGATGAAACATCAAGCAATTTTCTAACCAATCAAAGCAAAGGAGCATTTCTAAATTCAAAATTTGCAATGAACTTTTGCAAAAATAACAAATAACTGGCAAATGATTAGATCAATTTGGGCTGAAACACTTCAAAATTTCAAAACAGTGTATAAGACAAAGAAATGCAAAATAAACAAGAAAGGTTTGGCATTTTGAATTAGTTTTTCGGTGGTCGTGGAGCTGTGCAGAGTAGGATCTGCAGTTGGATCGTAGCCGACAGCAGCACTGGCGAGCAGTCGTTGCCCAGAGAGGCGTTGGTGCAGTTGGCTATTGTTGCCGATGCTGCCGTGACATCAACGAGACAAGAATTATCCCACGTCACCTGCAGATGGCCACCCGCAACGACGAGGAGCTGAACCAAGAATACCAAGAAGAAAGTCCAAGTTCAATCGCGAACCATGTTTCTTCCCCGTCAATTAAATCCGTCCTTTTCAGGATGACCAAATCAGTTGGCCAACTAAAGAGTTTGTTTGGTTATCTTCTCTTGTGCTGTATCAAATTAATTTCAATTACCGCGCCCCGGCTGAACAAAGCACCGGCACAACATTAAACGCCGCGTCCCGGAGTAAATGACAAAGAACGTTGAACAACTAATGAACGAAATTCTAGAACGGTTAATTCGAACCGAACTGCGACACTTCACACCGACCATGTGGTTGAGTTCGTTGTAGTTCCTAGTTTTGCATAGCGGATTAGTTGCTGGCGGTGGCAAGCAAGTTAGAAGTGTTTCGGTTAAGAAAATCATCCGTCTAGTGTGTAATAATTAAAACTAATTATTGTGGCACAATAACAAAAGTTCGTCCCCTTTGATGCATCATGTATCACATTGCCTTCGTTGGTACCGCCTTCTTTCGTGCACTAGCATCCGACGCCATTACCTAATAGCTCTTAGCAGAACATTTTGATTCATGTCGTTTTCGGTTATTGCCAGTGCGAAACTGGGTTCGCCCTAGGTCCGCCCTAACAGCTGTCAAAACGTTTTTTTTATTCAATCGGGTCGGACCTGGATCCGCTCTGGATCCGACCCAACATCGATGAGGTTCACTCTCAAATTTTTTCGAGGTCCAACCTGGGTTCACCAACACACACAAACATAACTATCAAAATAAAATGTTTATGTTTTGCACTAATACCATCATACTGACTCGACTCTGAATCCGTTTTCGTTCGGTAATTGCGGGTCAGAGTCAGACCTGACCCAGGTTTAAAACCGAAAACGACATCAGTCTTACGACAGTCGTGGAGCTGTGCAGTTTGCTGTCGATCGCAGTTGGCGGTAGCAAGCACTCTGGAGGGTGCACTGGCGAGCGGTCGTTGCCCAGAGAGGCGTTGATGCAGTTGGCTGTTGATGCCGATGCTCCCGTCAACCTCGCTGCGAGAAACATGGCTGCTAAAGCCTACGAGTTCGCGGAAAATGCCGCCCGTGACATCAACGAGACAAGAATTATCCCACGTCCCCTGCAGATGGCCACCCGCAACAACGAGGAACTGAACCAAGAATTCTAAGAAGAAAGCCCAAGTTCAATCGCGAACCATGCCTCCCTCCCGTCAACTAAATCCGTCCTTTTCAGGACGACCAAATCAATTTGTCAATTAAAGAGTTTGTTTGAATTTTTCTCTGGTGCTGTTTGAAATTTCCATTACCCGACTGAACATGGCGTTGCTTTAAACGCTGCGTCCCGGAGTAAATGGCAAAGCGCGTTTAACAACCAACAAACCAACAGATCCATGTGTATCTTCTACGCATTAAAGATAGTGGCCCTCTCAACCATCGTAGAAAATACAACCGGGCCGTATCATCATAAATAGCCACCAAATGCTTTCTAAAAAGTTTACAATAGAATTTTCTTACATATTTACTTTCTAAAGCTGGTCAACGTTCCATTAGCACTTTTTCGACCTAGACGTCTATCGGCAATAATAGACTTTGAATTCCCAAACAGACCACAACCATCTACAACGCAATAAGGATAATTATCTCCAGGCGATCGATCATATCAACAGGATGTGCTCCTATGGTGCAATCTCGCTCCACCATCTCGGAAGGCAAACAGTTCCAGTAGCTAAGTTTGGAAAAAGAAAACGTATAGCACCACATCTACCGGGTGCTGAAGCATTTTAACCCGATACTGTCGTTGCGTCCAAAGCGATAACCGTTATGAACAGCTTCGTCTATGATATTTCCGAGCGGATTGAAAGCGTAGCTTCCCGACTGACTTAAATCAATTGGGAATTAGATTGCTGCGTAGTCCTACGTCACCTTTGCGCACAACCCCATTGGGCTGTACCTTGTAGTTTTTGGCTTATTTATTTCATTCAACTTCAATGCTAGATCAATACTAGATCGTAGGGCCTTCGTGTTGCTTCATACAGAGGAAGCAGACGCTTCTGTAGACACTCCTTGAGGTAGATCTCCCCATTTCCAGTCCCGGTATTCACGAACGGCGCACTCCGTTTGCCGCATGAGCAAATCGCTTGCCAAATCATGCAAACATTGAAAGTTTATGCTTCCTTACTTCCTCCGGAACATCAAACTTGTAGCTCGAACAGTAGCCCCAAAAGCCCGCCTTGACGTAAGTCTCATCATCCACGATGAGTTAATGAGGTTTGGTCAGCATCTGGGTGTACAGTTTCCAGGCCCGTGACTTTCCTACCGTATTTTGTCGTTCGTCACAATTTGGAGCCTTCTGCACTTTGTACGTATGCAGTCCCTCCCGGTCCTTGGCTCTCTGAAGGAAACGCTTTCACGACACGCTTGTTATCCTGATCACTAATAGAACTTCCATTTTGACCGCATTTCTTTCTTCCGTTCGATGCTCAACGTTTAATCACACGTTTCACCGTTGACTGCACGATTCCGAGTTGTTTTTCGATGTCACGATGAGAGAGTTGAGGATTTTCCAGGTGCTTGCGCAAAATCAATTCGCGACTTGCTTTTCGGGTGAAGCCATTATTTTCAATTTTCAAAAAACTGACAGCAATAAAAGCACAAAAAAAAATTTAAACTACTTCTACTAAAATTTTTTAGAGAAAATATCCAATGGGTAATATTCTATAGCATTTTTTCCGTGATGTAATTTGATGTGCGACACCCTTTACAATTTTTTTCGTTTAATGATTTTTCTCCGTTTCTACCGGAATCTCAGTGACAACTACATAATTGAGCGGATGTAAACAATACATTTTAAACAGAAACTGGGCAAAATTAAAAGTATAAAAAAAAGCAACGCAAGTTTGAAAGTGTCACAATAATTATCCACTCACCCTATAGACAGAAAAATCCAACCATCACGGCCGGAGATTGAAACGTTTGAATTGATCAAAAGGTGTGCCACCGCTGAACAGCCTACTGTCGGGGGACCAACGGAATGTAATCCAATGTCGAGCATACAAAAGGAAGCTCAATTTATTCTAATCGAGATCTGGTAGTTACCAAGCGGAGACACACGCACGCACCCTACGACCCTAAAGACGGCAAAAGTTCTCTTGTGCATGGTATTCCGATAAGATAGGGACATAGGGCTTCGAGCTTATCATCATTTCTTATTCCGTTCCACTACCATCAGCAAGACCAACAATGCTGGGCTGCAAGTAAGTTGAAGCGAGAATAACAGCGGAAGCAAAAATCCAGTCTGAGGGGTGTGCCGGGAGTCAAGAACGCCCCGAGGGCAATCATCCTACAAAAGCCTACACGATTTCTTTTTGAGAAAGCCTATATTTGCATAACTCAACTTTCCAGCTGAAGCTTGTTTGAGCAAGTAAGACATTCCGAATGTTGGCATCTACTGCTGCAGTTACTTGCTTGTGTTTCGTTTGTCGTGGGTTGAGCAAGCAAGCTTCCTCAAGTTTCTCCAGTGGGTGTTTTTCCTATGTATCATTCATCGTGGATAAGTTCATTAGGATGTTTTACCTCTTTTCAAACAAACGCAACTCAATTGTACAAATGGACGGGTAAAGACTGCAAGGGATGGGGGTGTTTTCAAAGAAATAATATAATTATGCAGTTTTTACACTTTCTCCATTTAAGTAAAGAAAGGTTTTGTTATACTTTGATAATTGCTTATCCGTTTATATCTTTGTTTTGAGATTCCAACTTGAGCTTGCAGTTTAACTTGTGTTATCAGTATTTGATCAGTCCGAAAGAAAGCTCAACAATGAACCTAAACTTCGACCGTCAGATTTCTGATTATGCTTTCGAATATCGGATTCCGGAATCATTCCTCTTTGATAAATTGCATTTCGCTGACCAGGGTAATCTTGATCTCATCAAAAACTCCTCCGAACGTAAGCACCAGCTCTCCATGATGGGTTCGGTGAAAGTCAGCATGCTGTAAGCTGACTTTCACCGAACCCATCATGGTGCTCCCGACTAACAATGTACTGGATTTAAAAGATTCAGCTTTATTTTACGATGCCATTACACTTATCACTGTGTAATTTTACGCCGTCCGTAGGTGGTGGTGATTTTCACTTTTCACAAAACCCGATCTATTGAAAGGGGTGTACGCACAAGATCCCCCCAAATAACTAATTCGGTTGATTTTTTTTGTACGTTGCAAAATTCAATCTTGGATTGGATAGCAATTGGAATGAACACAGCGAAAAACAAAACTGTGGCTGATGGATGCCTACTCGAGGGATTCCTGTAGTGACTCTGGCTGATGTCTGTTTGCACATTGTTCTGCTCCTTGGGAGAGTAAAGAAGCTCGGAATCTGAAGCAAACAAAAAATAAGTTGCATCTTCTGTTACAGATGCCGTTGGGATTGGGGTTGCTCAAAAAATAAAAGAAAATCTTAAGTGATCTAAAATTGTATTAAATTGTTGGAGATTGTTTCAAGATTATCGCAACCCTTTGTACCGGGAAGACATTGAACATCACCAACTACTTTATCCCGGAAATGGCTCACCAGAGCAATACAAAGAGCAGTAGCAGTCGGGGTAACGACAATGGAGTCGATGATGACGATGGTGGGAGGATCAACTTGGGAAGAGCGCCGCTTATTTGAATCAACACCACACAGCAGCAGATACTTTTGCAGTTGAAGCAATTCCTTCCCGGCGCCGTAGATGGTTTACCAGGAGGGAGCAATAATAGAGCATTTTGCGAGATGTTTCCTATCAGCTGAGTTTTCAATTCATGAGAATAATTTGAAAGGAGTTAATCCTTAAGTCATAACCCGTTATATACCAATATGTGGGTGTTTGAACTCGAACTCATAAACACATGGGTCAACGATTTTTTTTTGTCTTAATTTTATTTTTATTTTATGTATGGCTACCATACGCCTACCTTCATACAGTTCCAGGTTGATGAGCTTGCACCGACTTTCATAACTTGGCAATCTGCGAGGGTCTTGCCAGCGAAGATGTCGCAAAGCAAAGCGTATAAACCTTCGCTGAACAGCTTCGATCCTCTGGACTGCGTTTTGGTAGAAAGGGGACCAAACGATGGCACAGTATTCCAAGAAAGGGCGAATCAAAGAGCAGTATAATGCCTTCAGACAGTAAACGTCCTTGAAGTTTTTTGCGAAGCGGAACATAAATCCTAGCTGCAAAGAGGCCTTGGAAACAATATACGAAATGTGAACCTTGAACGACAGTTTGGAGTCGAGCATTACTCCCAGATCCTTGACCGTTGTTTCTCGTTTCAAGCGCGTACCTCGAAGGATGTAGTCGTGGAGATACATCGCACGTTTTCGGCCGAAGGAGATAGTTGAGCATTTGGATACATTTAAGGACATTCTGTTGATTCGGCACCAGTTATCGAACACTTGCAGTTCCTGCTGAAGAAAGTGGGCGTCTTACAGACATTTTATAACGTAGTACAGCTTCAGGTCATCCGCGTAGGATAATTTCAGGCATTTGAGGACTAAGTTCACGTCGTTCATATATAGCAGGAAAAGGAATGGGCTATGACTACCTTGAGGAACGCCGGATGTTACCGGAAAGCTAGATGAGGCGTAATCGGCAATCTTCATGGACATTGTTCTACCAGTCAGGTATGAACGGAGCCAGTTCAACAGTTGATCGTGAACCCCCATATTGCCGTATTTAGAAATGGCAATCTGATGGTTCATTTTATCGAAGGCCGCAGAGAGATCTGTGTAAATGGCGTCTACTTGATGACCGCGTTCCATTTCGCGCATGATGAACGATGTAAATACGGTTAGATTGGTCGCCGTCGAGCGCTTGGGCACAAAACCGTGTTGGTATGGAGAAATAGTCTGTGAATAGTCATTGACCAGCCTTTGGAGAGCAATTAGTTCAAATAGCTTGGATACAGAGCTTAGTACAGCAATCCCACGATAGTTGGCGACGGACCGTTTGCATCCCTTCTTGTGTATTGGGAATACAAATGACCCTTTCCAGTATTCAGGAAACTCGCCGGAAGTTACAGACAAATTGAACACCTTAGCCAGGGGCACAGCAAGCGTGTTTAGGCAACGCTTCAGGACAATTGAAGGAATACCGTCAGGACCGCATCCAGTTGAAGTTTTCATCTGCTTCCCGGCTGAAATCACCATATCACTATGAATAGTGAAAGCAGAGCCAAATACAGACATGCGAGGAACATTGCTAGTGGCCGATTCGAGGCTCTCGGCGTCCAAAATTTCGTCGCAGAAGACTCTGCTGAACTGCGTACGGAACAAGCTGGCGATATCCACGATAGTGTCAGCTTCAAGAGTGCCATCAGTCATAGTAGAGGGTAAACCGGTTTCTTTCCGTTGTTCGTTCACAAATCACCAGAAACTTTTCGGGTTCGTTTTGAGACGACTCTGCAATTGAAACTGATGGGCATTGTACAAACTGTTATTGAGGTATTTGTAATCATCGTTGGCGTGCGCGTAGTTTGCCCTCGTGGAATCGGTGCGATATCTGCTGTGTTTCCTCAAAGCAGCCCTTTTAACTCGTTTCAAGTGTTTGACGTCAGAATTAGACCAGGCAGGTTTGGGAGGCTTACGGTTGATTTTCTTAGGCACGAATTGATCGACGGCGTAAAGCAGAATACAGCACATAGTGAAGCATAGATCCAGCAAACGATTGTTGTTATTCGGAATGCCGTTAACTTGCCGAAGTCTCGCGGTAGAATAAGCATCAAGCAAGGAGAGAGATGCTGGTCTGAATGACGAACATGAAGTATCTGGATAGTGGAAGCCGTTGGTATCGACATGCCATGAAATCGTGCTGAGGTTGAAATCTCCCACAACGACGATGTTGTCGCTGGGTCCCATTTGTGACACGATCCAATCCAAAGAAAGAGTGTGCTTATCGATGAGGCTGCTGTCGTTGACACGATCAGGTGGGATATACACCACGCACATAAACAATGTTCCGGTTTTGGTGGATATTGCCACCCAGAGATGTTCGACCGTTGAGTTTTCGGGAGGCTTCAGGAGGAGAGATTTGAATGTTGAGCGCACGGCAAGAAGGACTCCACCACCAGATTTCTTGTTGCTGTTGAGCGGCGATCGATCTAGTCGGTACACATCGTACGTGTCGTCGAACAGTTGCTTCGATAATGTGTTGATGTTTAGCCATGTTTCTGTGTAGGCGTAGATATCGTATTATGCGTCACTGCATGCTAACTGGTACTCGGCGAGCGAACTGTTAATGCCTCCTACGTTCTGGGAGTACAGAAAGGCTTTCGATAAGGAGGCAACGGAATCGGCCGGTATCGATCTAGAAATGGAAACAGCATCAGGCCGGGCGACGTCATTAGAAGAAGGATACTTGCCTTGAATGGCAGCTTGGAGAGCCCTGTCCCCGTCACTAGACCCAGGGCCGGGACGACTTTGACGGCTGGAACGGGCAAATACAGCGTCACTGATACCGGTAGTGGGCACAGCTGGGCTAGGAGGGTCCAGGGCCTCCATATTGCTTTGTGACGTGCGTCCCAGACCGGTTGAAGTGGCGGTCGATGTGTGTTGATGATGAGCAAAACATGTTAGGTTATGGGTATGTAGCGGGCTGGTTGGGCATAATAGCGGCGAGTTACTGCAAGCATCAGCATGCGAGGAAGCGGCACTGGAAATCGGGAAAGCATCAGGAGCAGAATACCTTGGATAACACACATACTTGCCTGCAAGTTCAGGATGGGAGACCCTCCCCCTAACTTTGACCACAGGACCGGGATGGCTGGGATGGCAGGGATGTCTTAGAAAATTCCAACGGCACCGACTGAAATTGAGACCAAAACGAGTGGGTTGAGAGGCAGCTATACCGCGCCTTCTTAACCAAAAAGTTTCACGAAGTACTTAAAGATTTCTGAAATTAAAGAATATTTTTGAAAAACAACTAGCGATTGTTTCAGTCAATCCTTCAAGGAAGAACATGTTTAAAAACTTCTTGCTTTGTTTGTGTTGTCTTTAAAGTGTTTATGAATTTATTTCTTATTTTGTCAGACTACACAAGGTTTGCATCCATATTAATCAGGACACCTTCAAATCACTTTTGAAACGTTGCACGTAGGAGTGAAACATTTCGCAGGGAGTCTTTGATGAGAAAGACTATGATTGGTGTTTACATTTCATGTTTAGAGTTCAAGATGGCGACGAATGAATAGCCCGTGCGCAAGCGGATTTTGTACGGACGGAAAGCAAATTCTGACTTGTCAATAGTGGAACTCACAAAAAAAGAAAAAATGAATATACTTATGTCCACTGTGCACGGTGTGCTCAAATCAATGTTTGAATGTTTGACGGTCAAAAAGAACCTAAGCAGTGATAAAAACAATGGACGTGATTCTGTCATGGACCGAAATGTGAAGAGGGTATTGAAGGAAAACCCGAGTCGCTCTGTTCGAACGGGGGCTTGTAAAATAAAAATGTCACCTGGTTTTGTCCAAGAATCAAATCAGCGTTTGGGGCTGAAGTCGTAAGTAGTAAAAAAAAAGATCCAAATCGCAACGACAAACAGAACTTGACAGCAAAATCACGGGCTTGACATTTGTCCTGCTAAGTCTTGACGAATTTTCCATTGTTATGGACAATGAATCTTATGTCCTCGAGGATTTCAAACAGCTTCCAGGGCTGGTTTTCTATTCATTTTTTTGGGTTTATTTCTGACACTTTACACCAGAGGTGCATTCGTGTCCAGTATTGATGGGTGCTTCAACTCGTTCGTCTTGGCGTTGATGTTTGATATGCTCTAGCTAGAATCCACTTTCTCGTTCGCTGTGTTATTTTTCATCATCATTACAATCTTCTTCTTTTTCATCGTCATTACAATCATTTACATATTTTTTGTCAACTTTTCATCTTCTTCGTATGCTCTTATATCTTCTTTGAGTTCTTAATCATCTTCGCTTTTCTTAACTTTCACCTTTTTCGCATTCTTTCCTCTTTTGTATAAAAAAAAACAATAATCGGAAGAAGAACGGGAATGAAACCGGAGAACGAACAAAAAGCAGGAACAAACATGTTAGCAACACAAATAATTGCGAATGAAGAATGAAGGATATAGGGTGATAAATGAAATAGAAAAACACCAATACAAGAGGATGGGAAAGCAAGCTAAAAAAAAAGTAATAATGGTTAGTGAGAGGACAGTAGTATAGGTAGTAAAAAAAGAAAAGGTTTTCTATTTTGCTATGGCCAGAAATGCCAGAAATAGAAATTTTCCAAATAAATACCTTGTTTGGCAAGCAATTTTCACGTGTGGCAGATTGAACAAATCTTTCGTCACTACAGGCACAAACAGCAAGGAAATTTACCAGAAATAGTGTCTGCAGAAGCGATTGCCTCCTCTTATCCAAATCCACAAAGAAAAAACTTTGTTTTGGTCCGATTTGGCATCATGCCATTATGCTAAAACTGTGATGGTGTGGTACGAAGCAAATCCGGTGAATCTTGTACCGAAAAACGCAAATCGGCCATTTTGTCCAGAATTACGTCCAATCGAGAGATATTGGGCTCTGATGAAGCTTTCTGTAAAGAAACGAGGAATCAAAAATATCAAACACTGCCAACGAATTTGAACAAAGACGGCCACCACGGTATCTGAACAGTCTGTACAAACCTTAATGGACGGAATGAAGCGCAAAATTCTAAAATTTCAAGCAGATACCGAACACCGTTGTTTCGAATTCGTGAATTGTTTAATCATATCGCATGAATCTGAAATAAACAACTACAACTGACGTATAATGCGAAATTTGTGCTTTACTGAAGTATTGAGGTGTCCGGATTCTTGTGGATACAGACCTTATGAGGTTAGCAGTGCTCTAGTTACATGCTTTGCGTTATTTCGATTTTTAACAAGAGAGGATTTTTTTTCTGAGTATAATTTTTGTTTGATGCCGGAAGGGTGAGTAAAACGTCAATTCAGGTAGTAGTGCTGCGGATTCTATGCGATGTAAAGTAATGCCATTAGCAAAAAAGCGCTGCAGACAGAGGAGTTGAATGTCATGAAAATGTCATGGGGAAAATGCCCTGACATTTTGTCTCCATACAATCCAGTAGTGACATCTGTAGTTTGGGACCCCTCCCCTACCTGGCAGGGGGGCTGTCATACAAATGAAACACACATTTCAACCAAACATGAGAACTGTCCCTATTTTTTATTCAAATTTGTATACAGGGGTTTTTGAGGCCTGGGAAGGTTCTTATGATGATTCGAGACCCCTCCTCCCCCTGCAAGAGGGGAGGGGGGTTCCCATTCAAACGAAACACAAATTTTTGCTTAACTCTAGAACTAATCAAGCAAATGGAACCAAATTTGGCATGTGGTTTTTGGTTTTTGGAGGCAGGATTTTTTTCTATGGTAGTTTGATACCCCTACCCCTCTGAAAGGTAGGGCTCTCATACTAATGAAACACACATTTCTGTATAATGCGAGAACTGATCAGGCAAATGGAACCATATTTGGCATGTGGGAATTTTTGAAGGCACGATTTTTTTCTATTGTAGTTCGAAATTCCTCCGTCCTTTGGAAAGGGGTGCTCCCATACAAATGAAACAAAAATTTGTGTATAACTCGAGAACTAATCAAGCAAATGGAACCAAATATGACATGTGGAAATTTTTGAACGCCAAACATATTTGTATGGCAGTATTACACCCCCTCCCTCTCTCAAATGTGAGGCTCCCATACAAATGAAACGCAAATTTCTGCCTAACTCGAGAACTAATCAAGCAAACGAGCCAAATTTGACATTTGGGGATCTCTGGGGGTAGTAATTTCTCATGGTGGTTTGAAACCCCTCTGCCCTCCAGAAGGGGGGTTGAGCTTTCATACAAATATAAAACAAATTTCTGAATAACTCGAGAACAAATCAAGCAAATGTAACCAAATTTGGCATGTGAAGGCAAGAGATATTTATATGGCAGTTCGAGACCCCTATTCCTCTGGAAGAAGGGGGGGGGGGGCTCCCATTCAAATATAATACAAATTTCTGCAAAATGCTAGAACTAATGAAGCAAATTGAGCCAATTTTGGCATGTGGGGGCAAGAAATGTTTCTGTGGTGGTTCGAGACCCCTTCTCCCTCTAAAGGGGGGGGGGGGGGGCTCTCATACAAATGAAACACAAATTTAAATCAAACATGAGAAATATCCAGGCAACTAACACACAAAATATGTATTTCTCTGGTAAGAAGCATATCTTGAAGCATATAAGTTTGAACCCCTGCTTAGTTAAGAAAGGAGGATGCTTGAGACACACTTAGATTTTTTAACAGAAATCTGTAAAAGTTTACAGAATTCTCAACAGCTGAACGTTCGGTAATCCAATTTAACGGATTGCGGTAAAATTTTACCGAAATCCGGTAATTTTTTTAACAGATAACTGTAAAATTTCACTGAAATCCGTTAAATCTGATTACCGAACGTTCAGCTGTTGGGGATTCTGTAAACTATTACAGATTTCTTTACAAAAATCTATGTGTGGAAACTCTCAGTGCTACATTATGCATAAAAAGTTAGTCAAAGGTTATGCAAGAGAAAATTACGTTCAAACTTACTACTACGATCCGAGGGTTAAATCGTCCATTATGACGTAATAAAACTTGGTCAACAAACTCGTGTACAACTTACGCGCTCTCCCTCTGGCTGTTGTGTTTTGCTTATCTTCTCGATTTGTTGTCACTGTAACCTTATATGTTGACAGTCCGGCTCGTTTTTTTTTGCTCTTTGCACTGTTGTATGGGACTTTCCCAATTTGTTTCCGATATCTCTGATGGAAAGGTTGGGATTGCGTTTGAAAATGCTGGCCACTATTCTTCCGGTCGCTGCGGCTTCCTGGTTTCGGGTTTTTCCGAATCCCGACTTCCTGGCAGTCGTGAGACGTTCTCCGAACACTTTTACAACATTCGTCACGGTTGATTTGGCAATATTAAGTGGTTTTGTCTCTATAGATAAGAACTAGTTTTAAGAAATCAATAATTATTCTTACACGCAGGCGAAAAAAGACCCTGTTAAAAATACTGAATAGGTAAGGTAAAAATAATATTAACACAATTAGATATAAATGATAGCATATAAGGTTGAAATCAGGGTTGCTGCTCGCGTTTATCCAATAAATGCACTCGTTGACCGATATCTCTTCTCATACAATGTTTTCCGTAACGCAATGTATGAAAAAGTAATAGTATTTGGATTTTGCTACAACTTTCATTCATTGTATTATGACGAACGATTCGCCTTGATATAGATAATCGCGCTTATTCACCACTTACTCACGGCGATGCGATGCGATGCATCGCGGCGAGTGAGTGGTGAATAAGCGCGATTATCCATATCAAAATAAATCACTTGTCGTGATGCGATGGATGGAAATTGTAGGAAATTCCAAATGCCATCACTTTGTCATACATCGCGTCAAGGAAAACATTGTATGAGAAGAGCTATCGGTCAACGAGTGCATTTATTGGATAAACGCGAGCAGCAACCCTGGTTGAAATGTTGATTACTTAGCAGGAGCACCTAGGTTATTTAATATATGAATGTAAAATAATGTAAAATTTGGAATAAATAAAGATTTAAAAAATAAAATAAAATAAAGTAGTTTTGCCAAGTCAGCGTGAGAGTAATTTGGATTAAGCTTATGCGCGTGCAAAATTTTGATACGCTGCTCTTCTTGCTTCGACGACATTTTGACAACTGAATAGAAAATGGCAAAAACAAAATAAAGTCTACATTTCGTACGCATACCCCTACAAAATGAGTGAGTGGTTTCAAAGCAACAACTGATGTGGAGACAGGTGACTTAGTTGAAATGAGAGCGCTATGAGCAATGAAAATAGCAGTGCAAATGACAACGACTGGTGCGGCTGCTCTTACGAACCGTACAGAAGTATATATTCAGAAGCTTTTTTATAAAAGCGTCCATTTTGCCTATTTTGACCTTGAAAGATCTTCCCCTGCTCTTCCACGCTGCCAACTTTCGTAGTATCCACTACGCGAGTCTCAAGTTCTTTTCGTGGCTGGATCTTCTACACTGAAAATTTATTTTCGTAAATTTGCTTTCACTCGTTTTGTAAACATGGATAGTTCGAATCAGTTCATGATAAACATGAACATAGAACAAATGTCTCGTATATTTCATGGAACATTCATATTCTTCGTATCTCGTAAAATGCTATCATTTCACCTTTTGCGTGAATTTCGTGAAGACCAGTCAATCGCTGCTTCTCGAAAGTTATTGCTTCATGCTCATTAATCAATTATCTTCTCACGAGTCACCATGGCCTAGTGAGATCAACCACGGAACCTCCTTGTATTGTTTTTGAGCAATGCTCGAATGTTCTTTCTGTGTCAACAAATGCTTCCTGCCTTTGACAGTTGCACGTGTGCCATTAATTACGAAGGTATCTTCATATAAATTACAAATCAGTTTCGTTGCAGAAAACAACGAACAGATTCGTTAGTTCTACCTTCGATTTCGTAATATAAACTAAAATTATCTTTCAGTGGAGTCGGCGTGTGTTAAACTGCCGTCCGAGCCTCTCCTCCCGTCGCTGGATCCGTGCAATGCATAGGCGGATCACGCCAATTAGAAGGTGGTGGTCAGATGCGATGTTGGCCCTGCGTTTATTCCGGACATCGAGAAGGCTCCGTCTCAATTTTCGGCTGATGCAGATGTGGCTGATTTGATTTTCTGTATGTCCTTCACGAGAGACCCACGTGACTTTTGTGCAGTGGTCGATGCGGAAAGAGCGAGTCCCCGGTCACCACGTCGTTGTTGCTAGCCAGCCAGCTAAGTTCATTTGATTTAAGCTGGAAATCTGTTCAAAAATTATACAATTTTATTCCTGATTCGCACCAACGAGAAAGATGCGATGAGTGCCTGTGACTTGTGTGTACTCGTGTGTGTATACATTTTAGAAATTCTCAGAAAGCAAACATGTATGCCAACCATTTTTCTGGGAAGTTTTATTTGCTTGATTTTACCCACTTGGATTGTAAATATTTTTAAAACAACATTTTCTTAGAACCAAGCGGAAGGTCTCCAAACTTTTCCAACAGTAAACAATCAGGAAGATGAAAATTCTATGGATTTTCCCATAAATTTCTAGCTTTTTGCCAACTGCTTATTTTCCGTGATATTACGAAGCATGTTTGTTTGCCTTGCCATATCCAGCAAAATTGAGTATATCATGTGCTCTCACTTGCCATTCGGCACAGATTTGGATTGAATTACGTACATAATGGTGCTAAAGTTTCGGACTGTTCAATGTGTAATTGAAGCTCTGGGAATCCAACAAGAGGGCACTCCATTAGCCGAACAAGCTGAATTAGCAGCAGTAACTGCAGATGGGGGCTCACATCTCCTGCAGGTCAACATTTGCCATGTGCAGATTTTTTTAATTCAATTTCCGGAGCAGTAGAAAGAGACAGTGCACCCGAGCTCGAACTAATCGTTTCACGTTACAGGCAGCATTGGGGATGTTATCAAAACAATCGAACCTGTTCCGGGCTTGATCCAAGGCGGGGCGGGGCGGCAAGGGCGGGCGAAATTAGTATTCTCTTAGCTATGGTGAAGGGTTTACTCTGGTTCAAGCTCTGTTTTTGCCATCGAACAAGCTGTTGGTCGTGGATTATCGTTGCCTGGGTTGCTAATTCGATATTTTGAGTATTTGATACTTCGGCCCAACAGATTCGGATGAAATCCACTGACGTGAAATGGAGGCCGATGGCGAACTAAAGTATTTTGTTGTCTGCTTTCGCTGTATGTGATGAGGATTAGTCTGGTTAGCTAAATTTCTGACCGGTAAAAAAACAGAAAAGGGCTTCAATCTGTGAGAGTGAATGGTGAATACTAGGTCTGGTTTGGATTTATCGCATCTGATATAACTCATTGAACTGGATATATGACATTTAAACATCTTCAGACTTTTTGATGTTCTTACAGAAATGAATGCGGCAAGTTCAATGATGTTCCACTCCATATAAGTTGATTTGAACACAATAGAACTAATTTTGAAGCTCCTTCAATATCCCCCTTCAATTTGACCGCAATAATAAACCAATTTGCTGCTTCTTGCTTTTCAGTTGCAAAAAAAATGTCCAATAATTAAAAATAAAATACATAATGAAAAATACATAAATATATAAAATACATAAAATTTTCATCATACCAATTACTGCATGAATTACATTTTGTCGTTAATTATATTGGAAAGTAATTTTTTTCTTTTATGTGTGTATCATCGTATTTCTTAACAACAAATATAATCTGTACTCCACTCCAGTCACACTTTATGGGCATATTCAATGTATTGAGCAATTATTCTTTCCAGCTTGTTTGCAGATTCAATTCGGCTCGCGGCTAGCAGAGAAAATCCTGCTCGCGAAATTACCAGTCTTGGAAATTTGCCGGGCGTTGTTTGAAACACAAGATAGAAAAACGCACAGCCTTCAAATATCATCAGGCGCAAAAAAAAACTGCCGATCCGGAACATAAAAACAATTTGTTGGAAACCGAGTTTTGCACCAAAAATATCAGCTTCTTAGTCCGACATCAGCAAGCAGAAGCTGCTTTCAATTTGGAAAATATTTCTTGGTATCTGCATAGCAGCAACGTTCACATCGAGGCCCTAGTTTGCGATATTGTTTGTGATGTTCGTTCTGGCACTTGTTTAGGATAACAGAGAAAAATAATTTCCGGATTTGGTGAAAATCTCACCATTGCTGGTGCAAAAAAAAAGTACCAAGCCTAAGCAAAAACGATGATGATGGTCTAAATTCGTTGCAGTCAAAAACTAGTGCTATACTAATCAGATTCCTATTACTCTTAAGAGACAAGCTGCCATAATATTATTTCAAAACATCAAATCCAGTTGAGATTGAGGTACTGATAATGAAAATTTATCTCTGTATTCTGCTTGGTGAGTAGAATGCAATTAGATATTGTTCGGTACCGATACAACCACCTCGCCATCTGAACGTCGTTCCTTAACAGATTCGCTACTGGTCACTCACCGTTTATCAACAGCATCACTATCAATACCACTGCAGCGTCGTGAGATGATCGAATGGACCATACCGATCTATCACACACCACACGAGTCAGTACTGTTCGAGCCCAACACTAGGCAACACCATTCCAGAGACGTCCGTCGCGTGTATACTTGTTTGTTAATTTATGTTAATTAATTTCCGTGTTTAGTAATTAAGTCCAAATAAAGTAGTTGATAGTAATAAAATTTAAGTGCACGTGAAGAACAATAAAATGACTAGGTGATATTAGGCGAATTTGTGATATGTGTTGATCCGGAGAACTTTGAATTGCATCAATCTGCATCACATGCGCATCCGTTGAACAGACAAGTGGAAAGAACGCATCGGTGTAGCATATCCCGTCCACTTTCTCCCTGGTAAACGAACAGATATTTTGCTATTTGCTGTTTCTTGTGGGGGTAAATACAAGGGTCCTTTCAATCCCGAGAGTTAGACTTGGGAATTGTTTGTTTTATTGTTCTATACTGGCTTTTTGATCGCTTCAAAAGTTATTCTTTTATACAATTTTTTGCTGCCGTGCTCTAACGAAACAATCTATTTTGAACGTTCACCGCTCATTCTTTCACAATAAATAAAAACGATTGGTTAAAACCATTTACCCTGTTGTTATTTTACTTCTCAGCTAAGTCAGGAGCACTCACCAAAATTTGACATGATTGTCAGACTTTTGTACTCTTTGATACTTATATTTATATTAGTATCCAGCCTCGTTCATGTCTGTACTGTTGCTGTGGCTGCTGTTCCGTTTTTATAAAAGTTCGTTACAAGAATGGCTTTGTGGATGTCTTTACGGGGGAAGAAGGTACTTCGGACTACTAAACCACGGGAGGCCGCAAAGTTCACACATCGTTGGCCATTATTGTTCGATACGGTATGCAGGCTGTTAGGCCCTATTACCGGTCTGTACATTGCCTCCCGTCCTACCGGGCATTCATGTCACCAATGACGACTTTTACGTCCCGCTGCGGGCAGCCATCATACACCTGCTCTAGCTGCGCGCAGAACGCTTCTTTTTCTTCATCGGGTCTCCCGTCGTGTGGACAGTGTACGTTGATGATGCTGTAGTTGAAGAATCGACCCTTGATCCTCAGCTTGCACATTCTAACGTTGATCGGAAACAATCCAATCACGCGTTGACGCATTTTGCCCAGCACTACAAAGCCGGTGTCCAGCTCGTTTGTGGTACCACAGCTCTGGTAAAAAGTAGCCGCTCGATGCCCGCTTTTCCATACCTTCTGTCCTGTCCAGCAAACTTCCTGCAGTGCTACGACTTCGAAGTTACGAGGTTGAAGTTCGTCGTAGATTATCCTATCGCAGCCAGGGAAGCAGAGAGATTTGCAGTTCCATGTTCCGAGTTTCCAATCGTAGTCCTTAATTCGTCGCCTAGGTCTTTGCCGATTGTTCCGGTCCGTATTAATTTCTGTATTATTTGTAAAATTGATTTTTTAAGGGCGGCTTGTTGGGCCTTCCCCAACTCCCTGTCTCGCCGGAGGACCATCGTGCACAGCACTGTTTAGATTCCCACGCTGGCACGAGGACGATGATCAGCCGCTCCTAACATGGAGAACAGACGCTGTTTTGAGCCGCCCCTAACATGGAGAACAGACGCTCAGATAGACTGCACCCTTTGAAGAGGGCAGCATATGACCAAGGTCCCACCGGGGTTGGTTACCCGATCTTTCCTATGGTTACTCATACCCTAGTCGGCACCCCGGGGAGGTAGGGATAGGAGTTACTAGACAAGAGGCTAAGGATCGCAGTAGGATCTATTTTATACCTGCAGGTACGTGAAGTACCAATGATACGCATTGTCCAGTCATTTACCAACCAATGAATGAACCACGAATTGCATCAGTTGCTGGGAGAACTTCCCATCGTATACATCGCAAAAAATCGGTCGACTACGATGGGCTGGGCATGTTGTAAGAATGTCGGACGACAGCCCTGTGAAAATGGTTCTAATGGTTCTCATCATCATCATCATCATCATCATCATCATCATCATCATCATCATCATCATCATCATCATCATCATCATCATCATCATCATCATCATCATCATCATCATCATCATCATCATCATCATCATCATCATCATCATCATCATCATCATCATCATCATCATCATCATCATCATCATCATCATCATCATCATCATCATCATCATCATCATCATCATCATCATCATCATCATCATCATCATCATCATCATCATCATCATCATCATCATCATCATCATCATCATCATCATCATCATCATCATCATCATCATCATCATCATCATCATCATCATCATCATCATCATCATCATCATCATCATCATCATCATCATCATCATCATCATCATCATCATCACATCATCATCATCATCATCATCATCATCATCATCATCATCATCATCATCATCATCATCATCATCATCATCATCATCATCATCATCATCATCATCATCATCATCATCATCATCATCATCATCATCATCATCATCATCATCATCATCATCATCATCATCATCATCATCATCATCATCATCATCATCATCATCATCATCATCATCATCATCATCATCATCATCATCATCATCATCATCATCATCATCATCATCATCATCATCATCATCATCATCATCATCATCATCATCATCATCATCATCATCATCATCATCATCATCATCATCATCATCATCATCATCATCATCATCATCATCATCATCATCATCATCATCATCATCATCATCATCATCATCATCATCATCATCATCATCATCATCATCATCATCATCATCATCATCATCATCATCATCATCATCATCATCATCATCATCATCATCATCATCATCATCATCATCATCATCATCATCATCATCATCATCATCATCATCATCATCATCATCATCATCATCATCATCATCATCATCATCATCATCATCATCATCATCATCATCATCATCATCATCATCATCATCATCATCATCATCATCATCATCATCATCATCATCATCATCATCATCATCATCATCATCATCATCATCATCATCATCATCATCATCATCATCATCATCATCATCATCATCATCATCATCATCATCATCATCATCATCATCATCATCATCATCATCATCATCATCATCATCATCATCATCATCATCATCATCATCATCATCATCATCATCATCATCATCATCATCATCATCATCATCATCATCATCATCATCATCATCATCATCATCATCATCATCATCATCATCATCATCATCATCATCATCATCATCATCATCATCATCATCATCATCATCATCATCATCATCATCATCATCATCATCATCATCATCATCATCATCATCATCATCATCATCATCATCATCATCATCATCATCATCATCATCATCATCATCATCATCATCATCATCATCATCATCATCATCATCATCATCATCATCATCATCATCATCATCATCATCATCATCATCATCATCATCATCATCATCATCATCATCATCATCATCATCATCATCATCATCATCATCATCATCATCATCATCATCATCATCATCATCATCATCATCATCATCATCATCATCATCATCATCATCATCATCATCATCATCATCATCATCATCATCATCATCATCATCATCATCATCATCATCATCATCATCATCATCATCATCATCATCATCATCATCATCATCATCATCATCATCATCATCATCATCATCATCATCATCATCATCATCATCATATATCGTGGTTGGTTTTTGTTGTTCTGCTTTGTTCGATTCTCTGCTCTTCTTCTCTTCATTTGGCAGTAAATAATATCGAAGAAAAATGGTCAAGTGATGCGGGAAATTTTGTTTGATAGCAAAATATCCAAAGCAAATTGAGTTTTTTACAGCGTGTCATGCTCCAAATCATATGCATATTTAATTTTTTTGGAATATTGGCACGATAAGAGCAGAAAATTAATGCACCTCGGAAAGTATGCGAGTTCGCAACAACAAACACAAAATTAAAATAAATATATTAGATAAATTAATCATGAATTTCTTGAAAATTGATGAAATTCAATAATGTTATCTAAAAAAATGCAGAAATTGTTCTCCGATCTACAGTTCATTTGCATTACATTTAGAATTTGAGGCATTTATTTTTCCCTACTTCAATTATTTCGCATAAAGCCAAATTATCTTCGCAATGACTACTTTAAAGCTGTTTGGTTATTTGGTGGCTTCCCTCAATGCCAATTTGCCGTTAATGCATTTACTGGATGCAAAATGGTTTTAAAATGCTTTTTCAACTGACCATAATAAGATAATATGAATGAGTCTGAAAACGGCATTTCAAAACAGCATTTTATGAGTTCATAAATTCAAAATAAAACCTTTGATAGGAGTAAACGGAATTTGAAATAACGAGGTTTGAAGATCGTTTCAAACAAGCTGTATAGGTTCCCATAAACCTGACTAATATATGAAACCTATTGGCAGCTCTTGGTGACATAATAAAACCAAATTGATTTCTTGTGGCTTTGATAAAACTTTAATAAAACTTAATAAAGCAGGATGGTTTTGGCATTGTTACTTGGAAGTGGTACTTATTACCGCTGAATGTGAAACTTGCCATCAATATTGACTAGAAGTTACGTATGGGATTTTGAGTTTTTCAGTATGGTAAAGAAATAGTAGTTTTAGTTTATATTCAAGAAAGCTGCTATAAATATGACTCTTTTACGAAGCATTTTAAATAAAGTGCTACTCCATTTTGTAGAATGATCTCATACTTTTTAAAGTGGCACCACTGTCTGAAAGTGGATGGTGGAACCCGGCTACAGCAATTTAACTCATGGATGGAGGTGATGAAATTTATATAATTTGAACGATTAATATTCTTCTGATTTTCTCCATATTTATTCATTGTGTCTTAGCAAAACTTATTGGAAAGAAAAGGGGTACTTCCTGGTGTTCTAATTAAGTCGGGATTGGCTCAGTAGATGGCGCTAGCTGGCATGCGAAATATTTGTATTAATTCCAACATGGAATATCTCGAGATCCTGGTCACATTGAAAGTTGCGCAAATCTTGAGCAAAATTGTTTAGTAGGTCAAGGCCTTTCGGTTGGTGGATAGTAGTCCGAAATTTTAACACTATGCGGTGCTATTGTACACATGAATATCTTGTTCAAACCGTATCTCGAGACCCTGGCCATCTAAGAAGATGCCTTTTCGGACATAATTGTTCAGGTTTCCACCTGGAGGCCGTTCATCGATGCCTGACACTGTTTTGGAATCCAAGATGGCGGCTTCGGTTTTAGAAAAAACTGGGAATTACTGCTAGAAAACCTGCAAAATGGATATTGTTTGGTTGGGAACGGCAGACAAGGCGGACAATTATGGTATAACGCAATTGTGGAATTCAAGATGGCGGCTTCTGCTGCGGAAAAAATAGCAATGCTATAAAATACCCTGCAATTTCGATATTTTTGTGGCGCAGACCGCGTTTTGATCCTGGAATTCGATGTCTGACGCCGTTTCGGAATCCAAAATGCCATAAAGAGTGGGAAATACTGTCAAAAAGTGTGAAATCATTCTACCAAATTGAGCAGCACTTTGAAATTGAATAGCTTGCTTACTTACTTAGTTACCAATCACACTAAGGCCGGTGTGGCCTCTGCTGTACACGAAAGTTGTCTCCATTATATTCGGTCTATGGCGGTACCTCGCTAGCCTCGCTGTCTGCGGAGGGTTCGACTCGCTGCGCGCCTCTTCTTCTTGCACCCTTCGGTTCGTTTTAGAGAATCATTTTAACTGGGCTGTCGTCCGACATTCTTACGACATACCCAGCCCATCGTAGTCGAGGTGCTCCCAGCAACTGATGCAATTCGTGATTCATTCGCCTCCTCCACGTTCCATCTTCCATCTGCACTCCACCGTAGATCGTACGCAGCACCTTGCGTTCAAAGACACCAAGGGCGCGTTGGTCTAGCACTAGCAATGTCCATGTTTCGTGGCCATAGAGAACTACCGGTCTAATTAATGTCTTGTAGATGGTCAACTTTGCTTTTTAGTTCCGCAAACCTTGTTCCCTTAGCTAGCTTCCTTACTTTAAACTTAAATTGAGCACGGTTGGTTTCAAATGCTTCATAACAGAGTGCCACGTATTTTCAAGTTGCCTCTTATTTTCTTGCTCAAGTTGACAGCTTTTCTGAATAAAAACTGAAAATACATAAAAATCCACACAAAAAAATAAACGAAAAAATAAGTAAACATAAATTATAAGAATCCGTCACCCCGTTATCAGAATTGAATCGTCTCATACAAACACTCTCTTATTTTTATTTCTAACGATTTTCATCATTGCTTCAAACTAAGTTGAACCATATTCTCTCAATGGAAATTAACAGCCTTAAATTTTTGTTGCTGAAGATTTATGTTATGTCTACAGAAAGGCCGTATAGCAAAAAGTTTATTGTTTTGAAGTGTATATTGTGACGGAATATTCCAAATTTCCGGAACACTCATTTCATATTAACTCATCATTCGATGCGTGCCAGTTAATCTCTTCATTGCGGATTTTTGATTGACAGATACGCATTCAAAATATTTTTTTTATTAACATGGCTGCTTAACACAGCGTTCATTATGAAGATAATGTCTATTGCTCTGTTTAACTGATTGAATGATATATGACAGAAATTTTACAACGAATGATTTTCATTTCGATTAAATTGTTTCAAACGATTGATGAGTTGATTGATGGTGTTCCGTAGTAAAAATGTTATTTATAAATCATTTCGCTACTTGATGGTTCGACGAATACCAACATTAAAAAAGTTCCATGATGGAAGGAAATTTTTATCTTTTACCTGAACCTTGGCCGATGTCATGTTAATTAATGTTTAAATCTCTATGAGGGAGGTTCAAAGTATCGATTAAGCTCCACCCCATTCAATCGATTTCAAATCAGGATCTGTGTTTGGAAAACTTGAAGCTGAATACATTTTACATATGCACAGATAGTGAATATTTTCGTATGCCATTAAAGCCGAGAGCAATGGGGATGAGAACAGGGAGATTGGTTTTCCGATAGTGATTCTCATAGAAACTTCAAAGGGCCAGTTCAATTCGAGTTTGCAACCAATTGAGCTCAAGTTTTGGCAGAAGAGTCGGAACCTAATTTGGAATCGATTGAGTTGGGTGAAGCTGAATAGATACAATGAATGACCCTAATCAATATACTATCAATTGAGCCATCCCTTAGCAGAATCTTAGCTCAGCTACACGAAGAGGTGTAGTTGGAAAATAGCATCATTCGGGAGGCGGCAGGGTTTGATTCGCGGCCTGATCCAGCAACTGTTCCTTTAAAAAAAACTAATCGACTCACTGGACATAGGGTATGATAGTACTAGACACAAAATTACGCAAAATGCCAACACAAAAATGGTTACCTGGCATCGAAATTGAGGGCTTATAACTTAAAAATACATTTAGAACACTCAGTTGAGAGCAAATAATAAGCTTACTGACAACAAACGTCTATGATCTCATCTCCACCTACTTCCATTGAAGAGAAGCTCATGATCAACAAACCAGCTGACGTTGTATGTTTAAACTTGTATCAGCTGTAATCTCGATTAAAACCGAAATCACTTTAGTCGTTACATTGTCGACGGATACACAGCTCAGCTCACCCAAGCCAGCATCGTATTAAAGCACAATCGGGAATTTGTGCCGAAAGCGTACCACCAAGGATTATTGAAAACGGAAATATTTACTAATCCGGTACACGTTTCGCGTGTCTCTATATTTTCGCTTCCCCTCCGGCGAAAATAACGATGCAAGGAGTTATCCGACCCCATCGATACACCTGAAAACGAATCATACCTACATACATACGTGCACGAATACAACGGCAGCCCAAGCTGGTTTCAGCTCATTTGCATTAGCCCAACTTCCCAAGCATGAATATTTCTGTTCACGTAGTCTTAGCTCAAGTCGGGGAAGGATTTTCGGCTAAATTGAAAAACAAAAATTCGACGAAGGGTCGTTCCTAAAAAAATCGGGAATGTTCTAAGCGTGCCACTAGAAACACTCGACTCATCGCAGTAATGATATTGAACAAAAATTGGATTTCGACGAGGGTTTGGGGCGATTTTTAAGATAGAATGATTGATCTACTCAGCAAGCGTCGGCTTAGCTTGCTGTGTTTGCATAATTCTTTGCAAAAGCAATGGGAAAATGTTGCATTGGGTTGGAACTATGTCAGATTGTTCTATATTTGCGTACATATTTTCATCTCAAATGGTCCTAGTTAGTTTGCAACCATTGCTGCTAAAGGAAAATTTCTGCCTTATATTTCAAATTTGGCTGATTTTTATTCAATTTTCATTCACCTCTTTTTAATATAGTTGATTCATCATCGAACTCCAATCCAGGGGCCGCCATAGAACATACCATTGTTGACCCTTCCCAAAACAGATGAATATGTCAAATTCCTTATTTTTGACAATTCCACCTTGTTTTCGCCTCATGACCTCAATAACAATCATGCTTCCGGTGGAAGGATAAACAATCGAGCGGAATGGCGGAGCGAAACTCGTAACTTTTGCCATTTGTTTTTATTTCCCGTTCGTTTATTAGATTTGTTGGAGCTTCTTTATCTCTTCCATTGGCGTGCCTTCCTACTGCAGTTCGTTCATCTGTTCATATGAAAACCTAGCGCTAGCCGTAGACATTCCTGCTGGCTGCTTTAAACCATGCCTATCCGATACGATTCTTCTTCTCCGTCGGTTCGTCGGTATGTTCCCTTCAAACCTTCGGCCATCACCATTTCCCCACTTCCAGCGCCAATGTAATCTATTTGAAGGATGACCTCTATATACAACTGAACTTGGCCTGGTATTCGACGGCGCCGATAGTAGAATTTATTTTCAGCCATATAGAGTACTGAGCCGTTTTATTGATTGGGTTATAGTTGGTCACAATTAAGTATAGTTTATTTATTCGAAGGATTCTCAAAAAGTTGAAAGCTTTTGAGAAATGATGATTTTATTTTCAATGGTTGTATTAAATTAAAAGTATTTTAAAATTATTTTTTAACCCCTTCAGACCTAAGGGGTTATATGTGACCCAAAAAAAAAATTGCTGCATAAAATCACAGACTGAATAAAAGTGTGCACTGTCTTTGGTAAATTAGTCCCACATAAATTCTTCTATACGGGGAAAAAAAAAATATGAGTGTAAGGCCTAATTGACGACCCAGAACATCCTGAGTATGAAGAAGTTCAGAAAGAGAAGTAAATGCCTTATTAATAGGGTAAACCGTTTTTTTTAAAGAATATGGTACGTATGCATACGTAAAGCCTGTACTCGAAAAAAATGCACCAGACAAAAGTGTTCGTCAAAAATTTATTTAAAGTCTGATTTTCTTAAAACTTTCAGAGACTGAACTAATACATATGGATTATGTTTCGGCATAATTACTTTATTCAATTTCCTTTCCATCGCTGACAGCCCGCAACTTTTCCTTAAGACCCCTCATTACATTTTGTGCAATGGTGGAGCCGACCTTTTTGGTCACTTTCATCCATTCTTTCTTCAACTTTGGATGATTTTCAAACTTTGGTCTTCATTATGGCCCAAAATCTTTCCACCGGACAAATCTCTGGTGAATTTGGAGGGATGGCGGTTTTTGGTACAAATACAAAGTTATTGTCTCTGTACCAATCCAACGTCGATCGCGCGTAATGGCATGATGCCTGGTCCGGCCAAAATAATGTCTCGCCTCCGTGGGACCGCTGGAAGGACAACAGACGCTTCTGGAGGCACTCGGTGCGGTAAATTTCGCTGTTGATGGTACCCGCTGTGATGTACGGTTTACTCAGTTTACCGCATTGGCATATGGCCTGCCAGGGCAAGTATTTTTTGGCGAATTTGTCCACTTTCTTCTTCCTTATGTCTTCCAGAACATCAAACCGTGATTTGGCAACGTAAAACTCCAGCCCCGGTATCTGCTGTGCGTCTGCATTGATGTAGGTTTCGTCATCCATAACCACACACATCGGTTTCGTTAACCATTCTCGCTACAGCTTCCTTGCGCGGGATTTGGCCGCCGTGTTTTGTTGATCACGCCGGTTCGGTGCCTTGCGGACCTTGAATACACGAAACCCAGCTCGTTTCATGGTTTGCTGAACGAACCAGGCGGAACACTTTGTCTTTAGAGCCGCGTCGCGAATCGAAAGGTTCGGATTACACTTGAAATAATCCAACACCTTCCGGGCCTTCACAGGGTCAGCGGTATTCGATTTTTTCCACTTCCAGCCCGCCACTGGGTCGTCTGGGACTCTTTAAACGATTTTACCACCCGAGACATAGTTGTATGGGTGATTCCCAGTTGTCTTCCGATCCATCTCATGGTCGCAGTCGGATTTTCCATGACTGCGCGCAAAATTCTCCGGCGATTTTCTTCTTGTCTCGATGACATCTCAATAACCACTGAATCGATTGTTACTTTACGTGTTGCACATGTAAACAATTCACTCCAAACTAGTTATACTCAGATTATCATCAATTTTTATCTACGGACAAAAGAGTTACACACGGATAAAAATGGTGCATTTTTTTCGAGTACAGGCCTTATTATTAAATTCTTAATGAAAAAAATTAGACATTTGTATATTTCTGGTAAGTTTTACGTTATCAAAAAATGTACTTGTGTTCAGAACTTCAAATTTACAGTAGTAACAGTAGCTTTAAGGGTTATACAAGGTAACGATATGTATTCAAACATATTGAGTGAGCCTTTTGGAAGGTCAACAGCCTTTGTTTTATAATTTTGTGATGTTCTAGGTCATCCAAACTGTCCTTGAGTACAGAAGTTAAGATCTACAGCTTTTTGGGCTATACAATGTTACGCTAAGTATTCAACCATAATCAGTGAAAATTTTCTAACGTAAAAAATATATTATAAGATAAACTGGAATAACCTTAGTTATACAAACTGTCGTTGAGTTCAGAACATTAGATCAACAGTTAACAGTAGGTTTTTGGGGTATGCAAAGGGACAATATGTATTTAACAATATTCATTGAATAGTGTAAAAGTTCAACAGACATAATGCGACAATCTTGGGATATTCTAGGTCATCCAAACTGTCCTTAAGTTCAAAACATAACATCAACTGTTATAACAGCAGTTTTTAGGGTACATAAGGATATGTATTGAAACACATTCAATGAATCTTCTGGAAGCTCAACAGCCATTATTTTAAAACTTTGTGATCCCCTAAGTAATTCAAACTGTCCTGGGCCTTAGAACTTGACATCTACGATAGTAATAGTAGCTTTCTGGGCTATACAAAGTTACGTTACGTACTCAAGCATAATCAATGAATATTTTAGAACGTTAAAATACATAAGAAGATAATTTTGGGATGGTCTAGGTCATGCAAACTGTGTTGGCGTTCAGAATGTAAGATTTTCAGTTGTAACTGTAATTTTTAGGCAATACAAATTAACTGTAAATATTCAAACGTAATCAATTAATATTCTTAAAGATCAATCAACATTATAAAGTAATATGACAAGTTCTATATGATTCAAACTATCCTTGAGATCAGAACATAAGACCTATAGTTTTAACAAAAGCTTTCTGGGCTATGCAAAGCTACGGTGTGTATTGAAACATGTACATTGAATTTCTCGGAAGAACAACAGACATTATTAGATAATCTTCGGATATTCTAGGTTATCCAAACTATCCTGGAGTTCATAACATAAAATCTACAGCTGTATCTGTAGCTTTCTGGACTTAACAAATTAACAATATGTATTTGTCCACGTCAAGTGAGTCTTCTGGAAGGTCAACAGATCCCTGGTAGCACACTTGTTGCAAATTCGTCAAAGTAACTATAAAGTAACTCAATTAAATCACAATCTAGGTGCTGCAACCAACTATGACAGATTTGTGCTGCTAGGGATATAATGAGATATCTTGGAATGTTCTAGGTCTTCCATGATTATACATACAACTTTGTCGAACAATCCATTTTCCAGAACAAATATCCCCGTTCCATTACTCTTCTAATCACATGATCGTCATGGCGAATAGAAAACAAATGGAATGCCTCTCACGCCGTGGATATATTGCACTGCAACACACTTCTCGGTTTTGAAAATTAAAATTTTCATACTAGGCCGTATTTTGTACTATTTGAAGATGGATTTATGTAAGTTTTATATTTATAATCAGATAGATCTCACCAAAGGCCGCTTCTGAAATAACACAAGCTTGGTAAATCGTTAAACTGAAAATTTTCAAGGTAAATTCGTTATTCCTTCAATGCACTGTTAACGAAATAAATGAATTTATACTTTAGTTTAACGTTGCTTAACCGCTCTTTAGATCTACCAGTATTACGAAAACGGAGCTCATCATGTAATGCGAATGCACCGAAAATCATGTACAAACCTCACACGCTTGTGTGTGCGTTGGTTTTGATAATTGTTTCTGACCAGTAAATGGCGGTTTAGCTCTTTTCACCGATTTCGATTTATTATAACGAACTTTAAAACTCTTTTTCTTTTTCAAATGAAATTGAAATTATAATCATTATTCCACTGGTTAGAAAGTAGTCTTTGTTCATATTTTGATACGAAGGTTCCTCCAAAACACTTTTTGAAATGCACAGATTTTGCAACACCAGAGAGCCAAACCCGCCCAGAAAAACTTAGATATATTTTCACTAAAAATAGGTTCGAAAACACGACCATTTTTCAATTTTTTGAATATATTGATATTTTGAACCATGGTGAAAAAAGCAACTTCTTCGCTCAAAAGCACAGCCTTTTCTTTCCAAAACTTGACCTTAATTTGGTTTAAAAAAGTGGAAAAAAAATATTCAAAAATATTGTTTCCAGTTACGTTTACAAATAATTTTAGGGTGTAGTTCAAGAAACGGTATCCTGGTCTTTGTCGATTTAAGTCCATGATTGGCTATGTATGGTGCCTTTTTTTTTTTTAATAATCGTTTATTTGTACAGGCTCAATCGAATCAACTTTACAGAGCCAAATTTTCATATTTATATACATCATTTATCTTAAAACTAAAGTTAGGAGGATAGAGCCGATTACTCGCGGCCGTCTCGAGGTTAATAGGAATTACAAATTACGGATGGGTAGGAGGGTGGGAATGTAAAGTATGGTTTACATAACACATTAAATTTAAATTCTAAATTATCTAAAAATTTATAACTATACAATTTATGGATTACTTTTGACTTGAACATTTTTTGAAAAAAAAACACACACACACAGATAAAAAAAAACTTATAGTAAACATACAGGTTAAACTAACTACAATCTAAGGCTAATGTTAGTCAAAAACACATAAATGAGTTTCATGTACTCCAAATCACGTACAGCCAAAATATCTCGAATTGGCACATTGGGTTGTCTACCTCGAGCCCGAAGGGAATCGTAAAGCTCAGATCTGGCTCCACGATGCTCAGCACATGACCAAATTACGTGATATGCGTCCTGGTAACCTTTTCCACATTCACAGAGATTGCTGTCGCTCAGCCCAACACGGTATAAATAAGCGTTCAAAGAATAATTATTGGACATGAGGCGAAACATCACACGAATGAAGTCTCGACCCATATCCATCCCCTCAAACCAAGATTTTTTCGACACCTTTGGGATGATTGAATGTTGCCATCGCCCCAAATCTCCTTTACTCCATTTATGTTGCCAGCTGACGAGTGACTGTTGACGAAAAAGAGGAAAAAAATCATTGATGGCAATTTGTCGATCGTTAATATCGCCTTTCATAGCGCCCACCTTTGCAAGCGAGTCCGCTCTCTAATTGCCCAGTATTGAACAACCAGATGGGACCCATACAAAGGTGATGATAAAATAACGTGAAGATAAAGCACTTAGAAGCTCCTGTATTTTCATGAGAAAATACGAGGAGTGCTTTACCGGCCTCAACGAGCGAATAGCCTCTATAGAACTGAGACTATCCGTGAAAATGAAGTACTGATCCGGTGTTAATGAGGCAACCATTTCTAGCGTAAAGTGTATTGCCGCTAATTCAGCGACATATACGGAACAAGGAGCTTGAAGTTTACGATTGGCGCTATAAATTTCATTAAATATACCAAAGCCTGTTGACTCCTCTATCAAAGATCCGTCAGTGAAGAACGATTTAGTGGAATCAACTTGGCCAAACTTTGCAGCAAATATTACCGGAGCAATCATAGGACGATGATGCTCTGGAATTCCACGAAGCTCTTGCTTCATGGATAAATCAAAATGAACCGAACTGCCGAAGTCGGAGAAGCAAACACGGGGGGGAATATTCGGCGAAGTGCTGACATCCTGTGTTATGTACAAATGGTACAAGGTCATGAAGCGGGTCTGAGTATTCAACTCAAGGAGCTTCTCAAAATTTTCGATCACCTGGGGGTTCATAACTTCACACCTGGTGAGGAGCCGGAGAGATAATTCTGAAAACCGATCCGAAAGTGGCAACATGCCAGCCAGCACTTCAAGAATCATGGTGTGAGTCGAGTGCATGCAACCTAACGTGATACGAAGACACCGATACTGAATACGTTCCAGTTTAGTGAAGTGCGACCGAGCCGCTGACTGAAAACAAAAACTACCGTATTCCATAACCGACAAAATCGTTGTCCGGTACAACGTTAGAAGATCTTGTGGATGAGCTCCCCACCAGGTCCCGGTAATTGTGCAGAGAAAATTGACCCTCTGCTGGCACTTTCGCTTTAGATACTCAATATGGGATCTCCAGGTGCACTTAGAATCGAACCAGACCCCAAGATATTTAAATGACATAGAATGAGTTATCGGCTTACCCCAAATTTGAAGCTTCGGTTGTGCTGGGTTATGCTTCCTAGAAAAAACTACCAACTCAGTTTTCTCCGTAGAGAATTCGATACCTAGCTCGAGAGCCCAAGTAGACAAATTGTCTAAGGTATCCTGTAAGGGTCCTTGCAGATCGACCCTATTGGGTCCCGTGACAGACACTACACCGTCATCTGCAAGTTGTCTCAACGTACAATTCTCACTCAAACAACCGTCAATGTCTTTGACATAAAAATTATACAAAAGGGGGCTTAAACATGATCCCTGGGGGAGACCCATGTAGCTAAATCGAGAAGCTGTAGAGGTTCCATGAGAAAAGCTCATATGTTTCTCTGACAGCAAATTGTACAAAAAATTGTTCATTAATGGTGAAAAACCACAAGCGTGGAGTTTATCTGAAAGAACTTCAACAGATACTGAATCAAAAGCCCCCTTGATATCCAAGAATACAGAAGCCATTTGCTCTTTTTTAGCAAAAGCTAACTGAATATCTGTGGAAAGCAACGCGAGACAGTCGTTCGTTCCCTTACCCCTACGGAAACCATATTGTGTATCTGAAAGCAGGTTATTCGTCTCAACCCATTTGTCCAGGCGGAAAAGGATCATTTTCTCCAACAACTTTCGAATACAAGATAACATCGCGATGGGTCGATAGGAGTTGTGGTCGGACGCGGGCTTACCAGGTTTTTGAATGGCGATAACTCTCACCCGCCTCCAATCATCCGGTACAATGTTGAGCTCCAAAAACTGATTAAACAAGTTCAACATGCGCCTCTTCGCGACGTCTGGAAGGTTCTTAAGCAAGTTGAACTTGATTCTATCAGCTCCTGGAGCCGTATTGCCATACGAAAGGAGCGCGAGAGAGAGTTCTACCATTGAAAAAGGTTGGCTGTTCTCATCTATCGAATTCTCGGTTTCGCGAGGAATGATCCGTGCCGGCACAGAATCTGGACAAACTTTTCGCGCGAACTTGAGGATCCATTGGTCCGAGTACTCCTCGCTCTCGTTGTTCGTAGTTCGGTTACGCAATCTTCGCGCCGTGTTCCAAAGAGTACTCATCGACGTCTCGCGCGATAGCCCGTCCACGAATCTTCGCCAGTATCCGCGTTTGCGTTCGAGAGCCGTCTATACTTCGAAATGCTCAGGTGTTCCACGTCTACGGAAAACTTTAAACGCGTCGGACTTCCTACGGTAAACCTCGGTGCATTGCTGATCCCACCATGGAGAAGGAGGTTTCCTGCGAAATGACGTCCCTGGAACTGGTCGCGTTTGAGCTTGAAGCGCGCTGTCTAAGATCAGGTTGGAGAGGAAGTTATATTCTTCTAGCGGTGAAAGCCTTTCTACCGTCGTTACGGCTTCATCTACTGCTGTCCTGAACTTTGTCCAATCGATGTGACGGATAAGATCATACGTGACGTTGACAGATTTCGACGGATTGAACCCGGTGGCAATCGAAATTTTTATGGGCAAGTGATCACTACCGTGGGGATCTTGAATCACATTCCATGTGCAATCCAACGATAATGAATTCGAACAAAGTGTGAGATCTAATCTACTGCCAATTGAGGATGGACCAGCCAAACGTGTTACTTCTCCATTGTTAAGAACTGTCATATTGAAGTTGTCACAGAGGTCATATATCAGGGAAGACCGGTTGTCATCGTACAGTTCTCCCCAGCCTGTACCGTGAGAGTTAAAATCTCCCATGATCAACCGTGGAGCAGGAAGGACCGAACAAATATCTGAAAGTTATTTTCGGTTAATTGAGGCTCTAGGAGGAATATAAACGGAAGCAATGCAAAGGCTTTTATTTTTAATAACAGCCTGACATGCGACAACTTCAATACCTGGAATAGGAGGAAAATTCACTCTATAGAAGGAGTAGCACTTTTTGATCCCCAAAAGTACTCCTCCTCCACGTGAATCCTCACGATCAAGGCGAATAATATTGAAATCATGAAAAGGAGACGTATGGTGCCTAACCGACTCAATTTCACGTTCCCCTGTTTCGCCATGGTGTAGGGCCGAAAGCCATAAGACCGAATTTAGGAAAATAGAAGATTGAACTTGATATTTCTTGAAATTTTGCTAAGGAACATTCAAGGGAGATTAGTCCGTTTAATAAACAATAGGCAATTCTTTTTAATTTCAATACTTTGAACCTAATAAAATGCGTCCTGGAAGATTGACTTCATGATTATTTGAAATCTTTTTTGACATGAAACTTATGAATTTTTATGGAAATTTTTTTCTTCAAATTATAAGGTTTTTTTTTCTAATTTGCTAATATTTGAAGTAAAAACTAGGCATTTTTGACTTGTTTTTTGTGGGTTTGAGGCTATGAACTGTTTTTTTTTAATTGAAAAACTCGCAATATGAGATATAAACTAGATTTCTTTGGGATATGAAACAATCGAACTTCCTTAGGAGATTTTTCTGCTTTGAATCATGAGGAATTTTAAAATAATAAATTTGTTAACATGTTTTTGCTGGATAGTTCTCCGGCATTCTCGCACCATGTCCTGCCCAATGCATGTGGCTAGATTTGACGAATGCTGTGTTCGCCAGTGCTTTCCTCCTACTCTCCATCAAAGATGGTTCTTAACATCCATCGATCGCCGCCTACCAGCATATACTTTATTTTGTACGTATTTATCTTTAACTTAATCTTCACTGCTCTACGCTTTAGTCTGGTGTACTGCCCGGCCACCGCATCAAATATCCTGCCGAAAATGTTCACGTTTTCGGCAAAGCAGATAAGTTAACTGGATCTGTTGAGAATCGTGCCACGCATGTTAAACGCCGGTCATTTCATAAAACATTCAAAAGCAATGCTAAACAGCAGGCAAGAGATTCCATCGACTTCACGAACTCCCCTGTGGGATTAAAATGAACCGGATAATCCACCCGATATCCTGACACTGCCCTGTCTTCCATCCATCATAGCCTTGATTAATCGGGTCAGTTTCCCCGAAAACCGTTCTTGTTTATGATTTTTCATAGAAACTGGCCAGAAAGCGATCAGAAACTGACTTCATATTAGGTAATAAGATTAATTTTGGACAGCAAAGCTGTTTTTGTTTGTTAAAATTTAAAGAAAGAGGATAAATACAACTGATAATGTATGATATTGGTCTACCACTCATTGTAGCACGGAAGTTACGTCCAATGGCAGTGGGCTCTCCTCTCTATTAGATTCATCAGGTTTAACAACCTCTGATTGCCTTCACATGTCACTGTATGGAGGCCCAAAAACGGATTCGCGGACAGTAGGTAAAGTTACCTAAACATATCCACGGGGTAGAAAGAATCTCCTTCCAATAACATGATCAAATAATTGGTTAATAAGCTGGCCGTGTAATAGAAGGATTTCCCAATGAGTGGGGAGAAGAGCCCGCCCTCTGTACATGAAATGTTAATAAATGGGAGTTAGCATTCCCAGTATCCCCATCCAAATCATATGATTCGGGTGCCCTGATGGTCCCTCCCAATCCCCAACTAATGGGAAAATATATTTTGTAATGTGGTTATATGAGTTAAACTATAATAGAAACATAATAATTAACATCTGAACATGGCTTCCGAACTGAAATCAAAAATTTATTCATCGATTATAACGTTTGTATTTAAAAAAAATTGACAAAAATTGCAGATTTTTCATGGGTTAACCTTCTCCCGCACTGAAAAAACTACCCATGCAGCATCAATCATAGTAACCCATGAGTCAGCATACTAAATTTGACAGCTCTATCAGTTGAATTCTAACCGTGATGGCAAAAACAGAGAAGCAACTCCGTTCAGAAGTGTGCGCGTGCAAAGAACGGCACCCCACCGCGTCGATAACGGACATCGTGTGGCATTTTGTGGACGCCGGATACGCCCGTTCCGGCATCTACAAAATCTTGGTACTATTAGACAACAATCAGAGCATCGAAAGAAAGCCCGGTCCCAGACGGCCGACGACCCTGAGCGACAAGAAGCTCCAAAGGATGCTGAAAAGGAAGACCGAGGGAAAAGTGGCTACATCGCTGCGTGCGCTTGGCCGGGAGCTCGGTTCAAACGGCCAAACAGTGAAAAAGTACCTGGCGAACATGAACATACATGTCAGGAAGCGGAAGTCGCGTCCAGTGGTTTCGGAGCTGCAGGAAATGACGCAGCGGCAGCGGCTAAATAAGATGGTCAACTCGATTTTCCCGGCGAATCGCGACGTGGCGATGGTGATGGACGACGAGACCTATCTCACCCTGGATGGCAACGACTGGCAGGGCACCTTGTATTTTTCCTTCCCCCACGAAAGAAGTGAGCTCCGAGGTGAAGTTTATTTCACACACCAAGTTCCCCAAGAAGGTGCTGCTGTGGCTGACAATCAGCGAGAAGGGGATGTCAAAGCCGCTCTTCTTTCACCCCGGACTGGCTGTGAACGGGGAAATTTATAGTACGAAATGCCTGCCGGAAGCTGCGTCGTTCATCAAGAAATACCATAAGGACGAAGACGACGTGTTCTGGCCGGATCTGGCATCGGCCCAATACTCCAAGCGATCGTTGGAGGAGATGTAGCGGCTGAATATCGATGTGGTACCCAAGTCGGCGAACCCGCCCAACGCCCCCCACTTGCGTCCCATCTAGAATTTCTGGGCCAACCTGATTCCCGGTTAAGGTTCGTTAAGGAAAATTTCTCGACTCCCTGGGCATAGCGTATGATTGTACTTGCCACACAATAATACTAATGCAAAAATGGTATCTTGCATCGAAAGCTCTTAATTAATAACTGTGGCAGTGCATTTAGAACACTAAGTTGAGAGCAAACAATAAGCTAATTGTGAAAGCAATAAGCTTGAAATGCTAAAGAAGAAGAAGAATGGGAAATTGATCAAAAGCAATTAATTGTCTTAACTCTTTTTTTATCACCATCTGAAATAAGTCCATTTTTTTATGCAAACGTTATTAAACGGCTATGAAGGTTAAGCAACCGGCCCACTTAAGGCCTTAGGTCTGAATATTAAGTGAATATTAAGTATTTGATTATCATATATATATACTCGTACAATAGTTTACGGATTTGGTTACATTTTTATCTAATTAACGTTTGATTTTTTAACGGTTGACTTTAATCTTTAATCTAATAATATCATTTCGTGAAACTTCAAAGTCCTAAACACTTCTTTCAGTTTCGTATTCGATTGGAAAAACCTTATATGAATGAAAAATATCACTATGGAACACGTTTCATAAGTGCAGCAAACAAAGCATTAAAGCTTGTTCCTGGATTGCCCACGCACACCGCACACCAACAGCATTATCGAGTAGGGAAAACTTTCCCCTTCACGATGATGGAATTGGTTTGCGGGGGCGATCGATCAGTTTACAAGAAAAGAATGTATTACGCTTTGCACCAGAACTAGTAACCTAGTTTTGTAGCGAAGAAATAGTTGCTCAAAAATAAGGTACTGAACCCAAACAACGTTCAGACTGAACGTCTTCTGTATTGTACGGCACGTCTATCTTTTCTGGCCCGTCCATCGCAATCCGTCAGAAGTTTTGCTGAGCCTCGTTTGTTGGGTCTAATGTAGGCACGATGGGATCAAGCTATACGGTCATTGCGATTGCTTCGACTCATGAATTCGATTTCGTTCGAATCGCCTACTGAGCCTTCCAGATGGGAGGGAGGATAAATTTTGGATACATGGAAAACAAGCCGAAACGAGAATGCAAAAGAAACGGAACGAAACGATTGTCTTACTTTCCAACTTGTTGTTAGCTTCTTATTGTTGTGTTCGGAAATGCTTGAATCGCTTAGTTCATTCAGGGTCGGTTTCAGTTCAGTTCAATTGGATTTTTTTTGTGACTAGCGATGAATGAAAATACCGATCGATATGGTGATGAGTGGGTGAGAAAAACTTTTTACGCATTATTTGCCAATAATCGTATCAATAGATGGTTGGAGGCACAGAGTTTGTTCCTATGCTTATTCTTTCTATTTTCAACGGAGTTGTGCCGATGAACGAATGGAAAACTTTTCTAATCTAGTTGGGTTACACTTCGGGAAAATTTACATAACAGTTTTTTGAGGGATTGGGATTGTTCTGGCCGGATGCATTCAACCACTGGATATGTAAACCGGAATTGGCTGAATATTTGCACTTTAATTTCAGTTTGCAATTGTGAAAAAGGTGCAGTATATCAACAACATGGTTATTTAACTTACAATAGACGCAGACACATATCATTTCACCCGATCATGTCAGCTGACGAGGCAAAAACAAATCAAGAAAATCACAATCTCATAAATCAAATTACAACTGCTTAGCAACCAGCAATGCGTGGTTTGAGCTTCAGACGTGCTTTTTCGTAGCAAATACCGACGACTGCCAGCATCCTTCAGGTTGGTTGGGAGAAACAAAAAATCTTTGGCCCACACCATCCATACGTGTGCATTTCTTATTAACGATATGAATCATATGATATATCATCTGATACACGGATCTACAGTTCTTATTCGTTATACGTAGCGAAGCAGGTGGCGAGGAAGACTTGAAGTAAAGATGTTGGATTCGGCGTTGGTTGGATAAAAACCAAATACGTCGATGTTCATATTATATGATTTCACGATGCTTCCACCGGAGTTGGTTCATGCGAACGAGAGGAAATTTCATTAAAAGCAATGAGATTATATCTTAGTGTTTCACTCTCTGCATTCAGTCTGGTAAATTTTATTGAAATCTACACACTTAGAAATTATGAATTTTACACGAGACATAATTCATGTTTGTGAAAAGTCGGGGAACGTAAAGAAAGATTTCGTGTAAAATTCCTTCTCCTGAAACTGACACGTACGCCATTCGACAAAAGATATGTTTGATTGAATTTATTTTCTCCTCTCTTTAAACTGATTCTTATGTGCTAAAGGACGCTTGCATGTGTCGGTCTCAGGGGACAGAAATTTACATGACATTTTGGTAGTGTGTACACACTACCAAAATGTCATGTAAATTTCAGTGCGCCGAGACCGACACATGCAAGCGTCCTTAGCACATAAGAATGAGTTTAAAGAGATGAGAAAATAAATTCAATCAAACACATCCTTTGTCGTATGTGTCAGTTTCAGGAGACATAATTTTACACGTAATCTTTGTTTATCTTCTCCGAACAAACATTACAAACATGAATTACGTCTCGTGTAAAATTCATAATTTCTAACTGTGTACTATTTATAAACAAGGTATTTTTGAAACTTTTTGAATGGATTCAGATACATTTAATCAATTAGAATAATGTAAACATGTTCATTTGTCTAGTGATGTTCTGTAAACTAGTTTATATATAATGACGATATTTTGAGATAGAAGACACCGATTAACAATATGCTAGTAATCCCCAGAGCTTCCATTTATAACTCAAAATTTGTTCTGAAGAATTTTTTTCAACTAGTTCGTATAATTGGGAGGCTCCATTGTGTTAACTTTACCGAGCCGATATTTTTTTCGAAATGTAATGACTTAATACTATGATAAGTAAAACTTGGGCCGTTTACTCGCGGTTTGTCCTAGGTTAAAATGGGCAAAGGGTAAATGCACCCTTCTTTTTGGGGAAATGCTCCTTAAACTTTGGAAAAATGCTCCTTAGATGCGTTTGCCCGGTATAATGCAATCGGAGGTATTTACCTTCTGGTTAGCGCTTGCCGGGTGTTTTGACGAGTCTTAAGTTTCTTCAAGATTGTATAGTTTTGACGGGTTTTAAGTTTCTGAATTTCAAAACGAAATTAAGACCCGTCAAAACGAAATTAAGTTTCTTCAAAATTAAATTAGAACTCGTCAAAATGAAATTTAAACCCGTCAAAACTACCTACAAGATTGCGGAGCGAAGCTCTGCTGTACAATCTTGAAGAAACTTAAGACCCGTCAAAACAACCGGCAAGCGCTAACCAGAAGGTTAATACCTCCGATTGCATTATACCGGGCAAACGCATCTAAGGAGCATTTTTCCAAAGCTTAAGGAGCATTTCCCCAAAAAGAAGGGTGCATTTACCCTTTGCCCATTTTAAACTAGGGCAAACCGCGAGTAAACGGCCCAAGTTTTACTTATCATAGTATTAAGTCATTACATTTCGAAAAAAAATATCGGCTCGGTAAAGTTAACACAATGGAGCCTCCCAATTATACGAACTAGTTGAAAAAAATTCTTCAGAACAAATTTTGAGTTATAAATGGAAGCTCTGGGGATTACTAGCATATTGTTAATCGGTGTCTTCTATCTCAAAATATCGTCATTATATATAAACTAGTTTACAGAACATCACTAGACAAATGAACATGTTTACATTATTCTAATTGATTAAATGTATCTGAATCCATTCAAAAAGTTTCAAAAATACCTTGTTTATAAATAGTACACAGTTAGAAATTATGAATTTTACACGAGACGTAATTCATGTTTGTAATGTTTGTTCGGAGAAGATAAACAAAGATTACGTGTAAAATTATGTCTCCTGAAACTGACACATACGACAAAGGATGTGTTTGATTGAATTTATTTTCTCATCTCTTTAAACTCATTCTTATGTGCTAAGGACGCTTGCATGTGTCGGTCTCGGCGCACTGAAATTTACATGACATTTTGGTAGTGTGTACACACTACCAAAATGTCATGTAAATTTCAGTGCGCCGAGACCGACACATGCAAGCGTCCTTAGCACATAAGAATGAGTTTAAAGAGATGAGAAAATAAATTCAATCAAACACATCCTTTGTCGTATGTGTCAGTTTCAGGAGACATAATTTTACACGTAATCTTTGTTTATCTTCTCCGAACAAACATTACAAACATGAATTACGTCTCGTGTAAAATTCATAATTTCTAACTGTGTACTATTTATAAACAAGGTATTTTTGAAACTTTTTGAATGGATTCAGATACATTTAATCAATTAGAATAATGTAAACATGTTCATTTGTCTAGTGATGTTCTGTAAACTAGTTTATATATAATGACGATATTTTGAGATAGAAGACACCGATTAACAATATGCTAGTAATCCCCAGAGCTTCCATTTATAACTCAAAATTTGTTCTGAAGAATTTTTTTCAACTAGTTCGTATAATTGGGAGGCTCCATTGTGTTAACTTTACCGAGCCGATATTTTTTTTCGAAATGTAATGACTTAATACTATGATAAGTAAAACTTGGGCCGTTTACTCGCGGTTTGCCCTAGGTTAAAATGGGCAAAGGGTAAATGCACCCTTCTTTTTGGGGAAATGCTCCTTAAGCTTTGGAAAAATGCTCCTTAGATGCGTTTGCCCGGTATAATGCAATCGGAGGTATTTACCTTCTGGTTAGCGCTTGCCGGGTGTTTTGACGAGTCTTAAGTTTCTTCAAGATTGTATAGTTTTGACGGGTTTTAAGTTTCTGAATTTCAAAACGAAATTAAGACCCGTCAAAACGAAATTAAGTTTCTTCAAAATTAAATTAGAACTCGTCAAAATGAAATTTAAACCCGTCAAAACTACCTACAAGATTGCGGAGCGAAGCTCTGCTGTACAATCTTGAAGAAACTTAAGACCCGTCAAAACAACCGGCAAGCGCTAACCAGAAGGTTAATACCTCCGATTGCATTATACCGGGCAAACGCATCTAAGGAGCATTTTTCCAAAGTTTAAGGAGCATTTCTCCAAAAAGAAGGGTGCATTTACCCTGCTGCCGTTAAAATGGGTGCCATTTTTTGGGTATTGGTTGGGCAGAGGACCATGGAAATCGAATCTTGTGGTCCCTCAGGTAGTTGTCGACAGGCAACTCGTAGCCTCGTTGCAATCAGGGTGACCGCCTGCGATGGTTCGAAGGAGGTTGATTCGGATACGACAGTTGGATTTTACCTCGTCAAAATGAGGGCGGAACTTTAGAGAGCGGTCTATCCGGATCCCGAGGACTTTGACGGTGGAGGCAAGAAGAATCGGTGTAGGGAGCGGTCGATGGGTGCTGCTGCAGATGTGGATGTATGGGCTCTTCTCGGCAGACAGTTCGAATCCGATGCCAAGGGCCCAGTTTTCTACGTGCCTTACCGTCTGTATCAGCTTCTATCACAATGCTAGCAGCACCCTTGAGCACCATCAGATGTCATCCGCATACACAAATTGCCGATGTCTGCAGGCAGACCTGAAAAAACTCCTTTCATTCTGATTAGGAGATGGGTGCAGTTACCGATCCCTTCGGTACACCTGTTTCTACCATGAAAGTGCCAGATCGATGGTTGCCAGTGCTAACTTGAAAAATCCGACGGCGGAGAAAGTTTTGGAGAAAATACATTATGTGCCCGCTCAGTCCCCAGTCGACGAGCCGGTCCAGGACTTCGGGCATCCACGCCCGGTTGTAGGCCTTGGAGATGTCGAGTGTAGCAAGCTCAATATGTTTCCCATCGTTCTTTGTCTTACTCAGCTTGAGCGTAAGGGAGATAGGTCTATAGTCCCCTGGCGAGAGGCCGTCCTTTTTGATAGAGACAACGAGGCTGTCAGACCAGTAATGCGGGAGGGTGTTCTCATGCCATTCCTTATTTAGCAGGTGCAGCAGTGTTACCATGCCGGCGGTTGGTAGGTTCCACATCAAGGGGTAGCCGATGTCATCGGGGCCTGCTGACTGTACCTTGGCTCGAAAGAGAGTCAAGGTTTGTTTCAAGCGGTGGGATGTCATCCAGGATGGCTGATCTTCCGGTGAAATTGATCCGGGTATCGATCTAGGATGGATAGCCCGAAGAAATATTTCCCTAAGGAGTCAGCAACTGTCAGGCTTTTCTTCTGGTTTTAACGGCCTCTTTAGCCTCGGCGGACCACCAACGGAGCGCTTTCTTGACTGGTGTCGGACTAGTCTTTTTGTCGGGATGCTCGCTGTATCTTCGATCCCTGCGAAGGTTTCTGCATTTTTACTTCACTTTTTAAATAATTCTAAATTAATGATAAAAGAATTTAAATGATTTTAATTGGAATACTGTCTAAGTGTCAAAGGATAAGCTATATATTGTGGAATTTAATGGAATTTGCTCGTGTGTGTTTGAAAAAGGGTTTCAGTATTGTATTTTTTTTTATTTTATTTTTTTCAAAAGGTGATCAAGTGAAGTGTTAATTTAAATTTTCTTTGTTTTCCAATTATTCAATTTATTAATTTTCTATAAACAAAAAAACATTTAAAAGCGATCATTTGAAAAATTATTCTAATTAAATTCAAAACATTCAAAATTAATTTTTATGTATTTATTTTATTTTTGGATGATTGGTTTTACAAATTTAAATTTTCAGTTATAATTGATCTGGTGTTATTTTTGGTTTTAATTAGTATCATAATTTATTTTAGATTAATAAGCAAAATAAAATTTTCAAATTTCAAATAATTCTTAATTTGAATTTAAAAAAAAAAATTTGCCTCTAATAATATTCATGTATCAAAAATTCTCTATTATTGACGAAATATAATTGATTTTTAAAATTGTCAGAAATATTTTTTATCAATTATTTTAATTTGAATCAGTAATTTTGAAAAATGGTTTGAAAAAGTTCAAATTTAAACTTTTTTTTTTCAATAAAAATATATATATTCCGCCTTTTAATATATATATATATAAAAATATATATATATATATATATATATATATATATATATATATATATATATATATATATATATATATATATATATAAAAAATAAAATATATATAATATAATATATAATATATTTATTATATATATAATATATATATATATATATATATATATATATATATATATATATATATATATATATATATATATAATAAAAATCAACGCACAAAATAATGAATGATCTGGAGAATTTATTGGATTGTATTATATTTTTGTTTGTTTATTATAATTTTTATTGAATTACAATTGTTTGAAATAATAGAAGTCATGCAAATTTATTCTTTTTACTGGTATTATCCTTCCTTATATAAAAATAAAATAATAATACCCGTAAATTTCAATTGTTTCATACTGAAACGAAATAAATGTATAAAAAATTGGCAAAAGTAATGTGATTTTTTATTTATAATAATTGATCGTATGTAAATAGTTTATTGTTTATGAATATTAAAATATTCAAAATTAAATAGTATCTTCCTTGCAATAACTTGGCTTTTTTTCCGTACTTCTTCGCGTCCGCGTCTCCTGATGCAGGTAGCATGGATTGTGCCTGCGTGAAGTCCATATCATCGTGAATCCGATAATAGGTATGATGTATGATATGTACTACCACCCATTGTAGCACGGAAACTAAGTCCGACAGCAATGGGCTCTCCTCTCTGTTAGACTTGATCAAGCTTTAATAACCACTGATTATCCTAATCATGCCGTTGTATGAAGGGCCAAAAAGGGGTTGGGTGGATCGATATGCAACATCACTTATACGTATCCACAGGGATATAAAGAATCTCCTTCCAACAACAAGACTGAACAATTGGTCAAAAGAGCAAGCTATCTAACATGAGGATGCCCCAATGGGCGGGGAGAAGAGCCCGCCCTCTATTCACAAACTGTTAGCAATGGGGAGTTGGCATTCCCACTCTCCCCATCCAGAGTGCTTCAATCGGGTGCCCTGATGGTCCCTCCCATTCCCATGAATATAATGGTGTATATATTTATGTAAATGAAAAATACTACAAGCATTCGTATCTATAATATATGATCTTCATTCGGTTGATCCTGAAATGCAAGAAATGTTGTAAAGTGTTAAAGTGAAGAAATCTGTGTTTCGCGCTTAAGCAAGTTTTCGTTCGTTTTCAGCGATAGCAGCATTTCACCACAATCTTAATTTGAGGTATCCTGAAAAAGTTTGTTTAATAGATTATAATAGCTTTATTGAAATTTTACAAAACTTTACAATTTATACATTTAAATTTACTGTTGCCATGGTCACTATTTGCTACTTGATGCTGATTTTATAATAGCATTCCGCTTTTATTTTTGCTGACCTTATAGTTATTGCTACTGAGTTAGGCAAGGTAAGATTTAACTGGAAGGGAGTTAAAGATATATGGGCAAAAAAACAATAAGTAATCTCTGAATCATCTATGAAGTAAAATTAATAAAACAATATTACCAAACATAATGATATTGTAAGTTATGATGAAGTAATGACAAATATTGAAATGTAAAATCAAACACTAGCCAAATGGCACACAGCGCTGCATGAATCAGATCAGCTCAGAATTGGTAAAAAGTCCATTTGTAAACCGGAAGTAAAAATACATTCAGCAATAAGTGCAAAAGCCTACCACAGATGTAATTTTCTGCGTTATATACTGGGCATATATGGAATGCTAGATGTCATAAATTGAAGGTATATTTCGTGTTTACCGATACCGTTAAATCAGGTTTGTTGTATGAAAATGTGAAGGTCATGATATGATGGAAATAATACGATGTTGTAAAGATATACTACATAATGTACATATAATAATCAAATGCCGTTATTTGCCTCTTCCGCTGCGATGTTCGATGATTGAAACTCTAAAATAGCAAAAATTCCAACGTGATATAATGAAATAAAGTTGATAACCTGGCAGCCTAGCAAAATAGCAAAGAATTTGAGTATGACTACTGCCCAAAAACGGAAACTCAATAAATCCAAAACGAAAAAAATTAAAAATAAATGACAGGAAATTCTTCGATAACTCTTTTTTCCTACTGGGCCCCTAAATGACTCTTCACGTTTGTTAAATAGAAAATGTAGGATCATAAACAATTATATTAGTAAAGTCTGCATGTCTGCTGATCCTGCTGCAATTGTAGACGGACTTGCATTATCATAGCCACGGGGGAAGAAAACAATTCAAAACTATTACACAATACCTGGGAATTCTATGGATGATCTGAAATTATATACCGTATAAAGAATACTTCCATTTTTCGTGGTAGGGTAAGATTTCAGAATGCTACTTTACCGGGGTCACGCTGCCTACATCGCCTTGGTGCGGCTGCCACCTAATGTATAGTTGACGCGATACAGCGTTTCTTACTCATCCGCTGGATGCCAGGACAGACGCTGTTTGAGCCGCGCCTCCTTGGTAGACAGACGCTCGGAACGCACCTCCTCAATCTAGCTGAAGTCAGAAGGACAACACTGCCCAGGCTGCACTACCAGCTAAGTACGCAACCCTTAGCTGGCGGTCTTTGTCATCTCTTGACCCGTGGAAGCATAAGGTAGGAACTTGTGAGGACCTAGCTATGTTGCGGGGACGCACGCTCCATCCCAGGTGTCTACTCACCATTTTGCAGCCCATCGTGAATCCGATAATAGGTGAGACAAACTGTCCATTACTAATCTGCAAGCTGAGCAAGGCGTTTAAAACCGTACTGACCATTTTGTTTTAGCAAGTTTTCGTTTGAGCTTATTTGGATGTTACCGGTTTGGAAAACAGTAACTAGAAGAATGACTACTGCGGTAACGACTGGGCGACTCTGTCAAAATAAGAGCGCTGAGCGCAACAAACTGACAACGACGCACCGTGACTCCAAGGCGGAAAGAAGTCGAAAAATCAACTTCCTCATTTTACAATAAACATATTTTTTAAATTTTGTACACTATTTGAAATTTCTTTTTCCAAAATTTTATAACGATTGGATGAAAATTGTGCTCTCTACAAAATTTCAAAGTAAGTGTCCTACATGGTCGTTGTTTTTGACTGCCATATAAAATGTATGGAGAATCCGAAAAAAACTTCAACTTAGTTATCAACTGTAAGCACATATGCGCACTTATACCATAATAGACTTATTTTAACGTTTTTTTTGTCAAATTTCCAAAAATATGAGTTTCATCTTGCGCAAACTTGCGCAAGTACGGTTCCGGGAGGCCAGAGGCCTGATATGTCTGAAAAACCCGTAAGATTGGTAAATACATAAATCTCGCACTAGATTACCACGGTTTTTTCCCTTCTTGCAAAGAAGTGTTATTACCGGCTTTTGATCCAAAGCCTGAAGGGCCGAGTATTATATACAACGAACTCAGCTCAATGAACTGAACAAGCCTATGTGTGTGTCTATGTGTGTGTATAATGTTTGTGTGGAACGAAATTTCTAAATCAGTTTCCCAAGCAACTGCTGAACCAATTTGAATGAAACAACCGCCAAATGAAAGGTACTGTGGTCCCATAAGAATTCTATCAATATTGGTTGACTGGTTTCCCCCGGGGAATTGGCCAATTTCTGACTTAGATTGAATCCCATCATGTGACACCTAAAATTACATGAGAATACGAAAATTAGTTCAACGGTGATGATATCAAATGTCCAGATCCACATTGATAACATCCGGTTTAAAGTTCCGGCTACTCCCGGGAAAGTGGCCAGATTCGGATTTGGATCAAAAACCTATCATGCGACACATCAAATAACAAGAGAACTCAAAAATAAGTGCAATGGTAATGTTATCAAGTTTCCTGGACTTTAATGCCCTCATCCGCGTTCGTTTTCCTAGTACTTCCAGGGAAAAAGTGTAAGATCACGCAATACGTGTATAAATTTAGGTTTTTATTTTGAAGTAAATTTACATGTAATGTGGGAACGAATTCACTGTAGTTACTCCTTTTGCGATTTTGACTAGTCAATACATGGTCCTCCAGATCATCCAGAATATCTGAAGTGTTGTGTATCACTTTCGTTTTAGAGCGACGCGATGTTAACCATATATTTTTACAAAGAAAAAATATAGATTGCCTGAGAAACCAACTGCAAGGCCCGAGATGCCTAAGGCGAATCGATCCTACGTTCTGGCTCCTTGGAAACGTGTGCTGGCATTTCGTATTATTGAAGTGAAAAATCTCAGTTATTGTTGTCTTTCCAAATTCATTTTAAATTCATTGCACTATGTTTTCTGCGTCGCAGAAAGATGGCTGATGAAGTTTTGATGTTGTTTATCTTCCAGAAACTGTTATTTCAAATTAAAAAAATGCGATCATGATAAGCTGAGTTGAATGGTATATAACACTCGGTCCTTCGAGCTTCGGATCAAAAGTCGATTTTCCAAGCGATTAGTATACTTTTCTTTTGTAAGAGGGGTATTATAGATGAATGTACACATTTTGTATAAATCATTACAATCATTATAATGATTTAACGTAAAATAATCTGAATTTCCTTAATGAAATTTACATGAAAATTTTAGTCGCCAACAAAATAATAAAAACTGGAGATCTTTATGCGTGATTTTTATAATAAGATTTAATTTTTTATGTTCATACATTACTTTAATACTATAACTCATGATTTTTCATTTTCTTTCACCATTTAAAAAATTAAATTGCTTCGGTTGTTCAAAAGTTATAAATATTCGAAAAATATATATTTTCTAAGATTTCGTTTTTTGGACCACTCTATCTCTAAGGACTCTAAGGACAAAATGAAAAATTCGAATCAAATATTTTTCGCAAAGGAAAAAACTTACCAAATATTGCGAAATTTTTTGATTGGTATGGAATTGCTGAATTATCAAATTTTACGGATGTTCCGGAACTTCCGGAAGACCACTCAATGGCAACTCAGAGCCATAAACTGTTCTCCACATCGCTTTACTTTTTGCAATTTATGTAAAAAATGGTTTTATCTTATTACATCTTATTGTTTTAGGACGAGACTAATGAGTTTACCATTTTTTCGGATGTTCCGGATTTTCCAATGGACCATATAATGGCCATATCTCGGAAGTGTGGCTTAATAAAGCAATTAAGATAGCATATTTGAAATCAGCGGCCCAAAATTACTTGTAAACACATAACTTAGCTATGTAAAATCAATTTTTAGACTTTTTTCCGCCGTTTATTTGGAATGGAATCACTGTGCGACGGTTGCTGACGTACGGCCCCCTGCACCCCGACGGTGAAGAAATCCGCCATCTTATGGCACTTTGTGTCAATGGGATGCAGCAGAACTGGTATTTATTTATCGTGAGGCGGCCTGGTACAGGTCGTCCAGTGGTCTTGTGCTCTGACGCTGAAACGGAAAATAGCACAACTCGAAAAAGTAGTGTGAATATCTGTTTTATATTTTGCAAATAAATGGAGCGTCACAAAACATAAAAAAAAAATTATCCATCGTGTAATGTTCTGGGACATTCCAAACATTGTTAACAATATTGTATGCAAAAGCTCAACTTTGTTAAAACTATAATATGTCATGCAAGTTGCTGCTTTGTGCGGAATGAAATAAAATTTTATATACCTACTCCGATGTTTACATCACAATGAGAATTGAATTTTTTTCTGTGAGATCGCCACGGGCAATGAATGTAATTTGAACTTTTCTGAGCTTGCAAAATTGATGAAACGCTTCCTTTTTCAGCGAATTGAACCATCACAAAACATTTTTTTTAACGCTGGCAAACTCATTTAAAGACCGAAAAACAAAAAGAAGAAGCTATGCCAAGTTGGCAGAATTTATATGAAGTACCCCATAATTTCCTAATCATTTTTAAAGAGAAAATTAAATCATCTTCAAGTAAAAACTTTGCACATATACACTGATAGGCAAAATAAAGTGCCCACCTCATCGTTTTTTCAATTTCTCTCATTTACTTGGTTCAAATTAAAGTAAACACACTGTATTTTTTTATTATCTTATTTTTTATATTCTTTTTAAGTTTCACTTATGGAATACTGAAAAAAAAGAGTTTTACTTAAAGAAAAAAAAAACAATTTGTGTTGAAAAAAAAAGTGACAAAATAAAGTGCCCACTTCATTTAGGCTACAGAAAACATAAATTAAAGTAAAATAAAAGCATTTCAATAATTGATGTGTCCTCCTTTAGCCTTCAGGACCTCCTGCAGGCGCTTCGACATGCTCTCGACCAGGTTCTTTAGGTGCTGTGGATCTAGCTCTTCCCAGGCGCGCTCCAGGGCTTCAAAATAGTTATTTTTATTGGTAACACCAGTTTTGTCAACCCTGGCATCGAGAATCGCCCACAAATTCTCGATGGGATTGAGGTCCGGGCTTTGTAGAGGCCATTCCAGCGGTTTGATCCGACAAGACCGGAAGAAAGACTTGGTCTTCTTGGCAGTATGCTTCGGGTCGTTGTCCTGCTGGAATACGAACTTCTCTTCAAGGCCCGTCTGGATCAGCGAAACCTCCAGATTTTCTCGCAGGATGTTGATGTAAGAATCTGCCGTAATTATCCCGTCGATTTTCACAATGCTTCCCACTCCACCCCACGAAAAACACCCCCAGACCATCACATTTCCTCCTCCATGCTTCATCGTGCCTTGGATGTGGCGTTCCTGAAGCTCCTCTCCCGATCTGCACCAAACACGAACCCGCCGCTTTCGGTTAAACAGCTCGAATTTTGATTCGTCCGTCCAGAGAACCGTTTTCCAGAACTCTAGGGACTTATCAGCATGCTCCTTAGCAAACTTAAGCCGTTTGGCTTTGTTTGCCTTGCTGATAAATGGGCGCTTTGAAGTTTGCTATTCAACCCCTGTGCTACGAGACGGCGACGAACAGTTCGACCGGAAACTGATAACTGAAGGGTTTCCTGGATCTTGCGGACAGTTACCTTCGGGTTCTTCTTGACTTCGCGCATGATCTTGGTGTCCGTTCTCGCATCCGTTTTCCGCTTCCTGCCTCTGCCAGGGCGATCCACCACTGATCCAAACGTTTTAAACTTCAGAAGAATTTTGCCAACCGCTGCCTTACTGATACTGTACTTCTTAGCGACAGCCCGGTGCGATTCACCGTTTTGCACATCACGAACGACCAATTTTCGGATACACAAGGGAATTGCTTTCGAAAGCACTGCGTTCTCCAATTTTTTTCAATTGAATCAAATGCGATCACGTATACAAATGCACCAGGTTGAGCCGTTTGCTTCAAAACATGTCAAAATATCAAAACATAAACAATCGAGGGGTCTTCCAATGGAAACTTATCGAAAACATATCGATTTTTGAAGTGGGCACTTTATTTTGTCACTGTTTTTTTTTTCAACACAAATTGATTTTTTTTTCTTTAAGTAAAACTCCTTTTTTTCAGTATTCCATAAGTGAAACTTTAAAAGAATATAAAAAATAAGATAATAAAAAAAATACAGTGTGTTTACTTTAATTTGAACCAAGTAAATGAAAGAAATTGAAAAAACGAAGAGGTGGGCACTTTATTTTGCCTATCAGTGTATATAGTTTCAGTTTTATTAAAAAATACCGAGCAAATTAAGTTCTGTATGTGAATTTTTTTTTATTGTTTAAAAGCCAATAGTTGAAATCTTACTAAGTCGTTCCATTAATTACCACTTTCAAGTAGTTTTCAAGTAACCATTTAAGTGACAATGCAAATCACAATCCATAAAGGTTAAACCTACTCCGGTGATAAATTTGCTTATCCAAAGAACCTAGCCCAACAAAAAAAAAAACCGCGCGAACGAGCGTCATTAATCCACATGTCATCCAATTTGTTTTGTGTTTGATATCAATCGTGGCGCTAACTGTGGCCAAGTGGACCTGCCCATCAAAGCACCCGCCTTTGTGTGTATGGTATCACCCACGTGCATTATCACTGAGAGCAGACTCAGAGCATGATTATGACACCACTGAATGGCAACTGTATGGGAGGGACCTGAAACGGATCATAAACCATGACGGAGAAGTTTATAGAAGTACGTGAACGATCAATGGACACGAAAACCAAGAACAATCGAAACAAAATGCGTCATAAAAACATTTATCACTTTTGATTCCTGCATTGTTCTGGTTTCCACATTCGTTTCCATCAAATACAATGCTCCGAGAATGATAGAAGTTGTGCACATGAAAAGCTGGACAATAATAAAGCGTGTCTGGGTTGAAATTGTCTAGCATTTGGTTAATATTTAGAGCCTAAAATTAATACCAACGCATGTATTTCTCAACCTTTATTTTCTTCCAGCACATTCCTCTAAACCTCCGCTCTCAATTTTTTAAATTTCACCTGCACGGACTTTTGATTTAACTTCTGCCAATAATCTTTGGACAAGGTTTTCTTTTCTGGCCTTGTAAGCCGTTGTCCACTTCTATTTGAACTCTTGAACTGATTTTCTGACATTTGTCGACAAATGATTTGCTTTCAAAATTGCCCAGAATCGTTCGATCGGATTAAATACTGGACAATTTGAAGGATTAACGTCACGCAGCACCTCAACGATCTCATTATCGTTGTGTCATTTCTTAGTCGCTGTTGAGTAGTGGCAAGATTCCAAGTCTGGCCAAAACAGATTGCTTGGGAGTGTTGTCTCAGAGGTGACAGACGCTTTTTCAGACACTTTTGGATGTAAATTTCACTGTTTATATTCCCAGTTTTGATAAATCATGGACTGATTACTCCGCATGTACAGATGGCTTGACAGAAAAGATACTTTTTAGCAAATTTCTGTTCCTTTAACTTGTGTACCTGGTTTCCTTTATCTTTGGTTGTATCGAATTTATTTCCAGGAATTTGTGAAAAATCTTGATATCAATATGAGGCCTGTCAAATATACCAAAAATGTTGACGGTTGTACTATAAACGTAGTAAATTTGACTGAAATTTCATGGTAGTTTTGAAAATAGTCATCGTCGGGTAAAATGGTACTTTTAACGACAAGAATTTTTTCAGTGTGCTCATAAAATTTGATGGAATTTGGATTTTCATTGGGAAAATAATGCAATTTTTAACAAAGCTTCAGAGCCGCTTTGGATTGATTTAAACCAACAGTAAGGATGCTGTTGAGCATGAGCATGACGTACACATTTTGCTACTCAGTGATTCCTAAAAGTCAGCTAAAGTTGTACAAAGAACCAACTGAATGTCACTTGGGAGTAGTAAATCATTCTCAATGCGCAACTTAGGGATCTGTTTGGGCTCCTCACCCCCCTAAACACGTTAGTGGACAACTCTGCTGCTGCTCCACCGTCAGAAGACCCAGACCGATATTGTCTCCTTGATAAAGCGGTCGATGGGCGGACATTAGACTGCTGCAGCTGTAACCCATGGCAACTACGGCTGGATGGATAAACAGACCATGTTTATCCCTACTGCCCATGCGATCGTTGCTGCTTTCGTGGAGGACGATACTTGAGCTATGGATCGGGACATCCACTTTAGACGGACAATGAATAGCTGGCGGGCTCTCGGATTGACAACCCCATCGTAGATTTTGATCGGGTAGGTGGATGGACAGCTCTGATGAACGATATCATAATCAGTTCACTCTATCGCCACGACGTTATTGGTCACTGTGATTCGGCAGTCACTACATTTTAATTTAGTTTAATTAGTATATTAATTAGTGCTAGTTCGTAAAACGTGTTTGACTTTCCAATGATCCGAAAGTGCCACGTCCGCTTGCCATCAGCCCAAGGTGGTGGTTGCACTCAATCCGGCAAAAAACAAACCAGAGAGGATAGATGGAGATTGAAGCCTAGGATAAGGAAAACGTTCCTTATCTCTCAAAGGTAGGTTTTGGAGTTGACAGCATCAACAACGACACCGGCCACGACCTCGCCGATCAATTAGAGAACGGTATTTTTTTCACTTTGTAAGTTTGATACTCGTTGATATTATAGGCCGTATAAACTAATGCTCCCCTCACGAGTATCTCAGGAAAGAAAAGTGCGAGTGGAAGGTTTTTTTTTAGGTTTCATCTTGGTAGATGCGACAATAGTGAATGAATCTATTTATCCGTATTTTTATATTATTTGACATTTATAGAATTTTACGACGATTCATAATAGAAATATTCATATACCAGCACTGATTTTAACCAAACGTAAAGATGCTGTTGGGGCCACTCACAAAGGGTAATGGTTGTTTTCCATTTGAAAAACAAGATAACAGTAAAAGGATACCAAGGATGTTATCGGAACTGATCTCATCGTGATGTTCCCGGAGAAGCTGTTCACCATCCGCCCCCAACTAATAGTCCAATCCGGGGGGCCGAATAACCACCGGGAGAGGGGGAAGAAAGGGGTTATATGCCCCATAAAAAAAAGGGGCAACAAGTAAAAGTGTGTAAAATTTAGAGCACCACCACCCCAAAAGCTCCCCACAAAGTGCTATCCCAGATCATCTTATGTCGTCTATCACCAACAGTAAAGGGTGTATTCGATAAAAATGGCACACACATATATACTCATCAAAATTAAACTGATTATCGGATTTTCTTGAAATTTTCAGGGAATGAAGAACTACTAATGAGTTTTGATTTACAATATTTGTTTTATTCAATTTCGTCTCCCCTCCCAAATGCCCGCACCATCCTTTTCACTCCACCCATCAAATTTTGTACAACCGATTTTCCCAGTGTTTTTGTTGTTTATACCCAAATTTTCTTCAATTTTAGCTCTGTTTTTATAGTTTTGGGATGTTTGCGAAGTTCCGTTTTCATAATTGCCCAGAATTTTTCAATTGGACGAAGTTCCGGTGAATTTGGTGGGTTCATATCCTTTGGCACAAAATTGACTCCGTTGGCTCGGTACCACTCCAATGCGTTTCGAGCGTAGTGGCAGGATGCTAGATCAGGCCAAAATAGAGTTGATCCTTTGTGCTTTTTAATGAATGGCAAGAGACGCTTCTTAAGGCACTCTTCCGTGTAAATCGCACCGTTTATTGTTCCGGAAGTGATGAAGGGAGCACTTATTTCACCACATCCGCAAATCGCCTGCCAGATTAGAAACTTCTTTGCAAATTTCGATAGTTTCTTCTTTCGAACATCCTCCGGAACATCGAACTTCGACTTGGCAACGAAATATTCTTGCCCAGGAAGTTGACGGAAGTCGGCCTTGACGTATGTTTCGTCATCCATCACGATACAACCGGATTTGGTGAGCAGCTTCGTGTAAAGTTTCCGGGCGTAGGTTTTCGCAGTGATGTTTTGTTTTTCATTCTGGTTTGGAGCTTTTTGCACTTTTTAAACATGTAACCCAGCACGCTTCATGGTTTTCTGCACAAAACCGACTGACACCTCAGACTTTTTAGCGACATCTCGAATTGACATGTTTGGACGGTTCATGAATTGTTGTACGACTTTCCTGGCCATTTTACTGTCCATTGGACCACTTTTACGACCACTCCCTTCCTTTCTTTGGACACTCAGACGCTCCTTGAAGGTTCTTATTACACGAGATACAGTTGTATTTGCAATTCCAAGCCGTTTAGCAATCCACCGGTGGAACGCCCCTGGATTTTGATTGTGAGTGCACAAAATTTTCTCACGGACAATTTCTTGTTTCGACGACATGACTGGAACTACTGAATGTATAACTATGAAACTTGGCAGATGTAAATAATACACTATGGATAAGATTTACTCAAATTTCTAGGTTTTTTACTCATACGATTCAAAAGTTACAGAAGATTTTCTGTGTGCCATTTTTATCGAATACACCCTTTATAGGTTTATGTGGGACTATTTTAAGTTGAGTTTTGGAAGCGTTGGAAGAAATCTTCCATTTCTGTAAATAAGCAGAGAAAATATCTAAAAACTTTTCTGCAGTCTCCTGCAAATGACACGAAGACTTCTTGGTTTCCGGAGAGGAAATGCCTGTGTCATCGGCAAAAAAGTTTCTGGCAACCCTGAGGCAAATCAGGGAGGTCAGAAATAAAAAAAGTTGACCTAATATCGGCCCAAGAATGCTACCCTCAAAGAAACTCCAGCGCTAACAGGTAGTCGATCAGATTTGGAATTCTGATAATTTACCTGCAGAGTTCTGTCAGTTAAGTAAATTTGACATAATTTCATAATAAAGAGCGGGAAATTAATGTTTTTCAATTAAGCAATCGAACCTTCATGCTAAACACTGTCGAATGCTTTTTCTATGTCTAGAAGAGCAGCTCCAGTTGAGCAGCCTCCAGATTTGTTTGTGATAATTAAATTCGTAACTCTTGAGAGATGATGAGTAGTTGAATGGCCATGGCAAAATCCAAATTACTCATCTGCAAAAATTGAGTTTGTATTGATGTGAAGCATCATTCTATTCGAAACTATCTTTTCAAAAAGTTTACTTATTGAAGGAAGTTAACTGATTGGTCTGTAGCTAGAGCTTCAGCTGGATCATTCTCGGGCTTCAAAATTGGAACTACTTTGGCATTTGACAGGACAGTATGCCAAATGAAAACATGTATTAAATAATGTAGAAGGAGATGTTTCGCTCATCGCCATGAGGCACCAAGAGTAGACAGTCATGTTTGCTAGAATGAAAGATATGAAGAGAAAGTGTTGAAAGTTCCGTCAGTGTACGGTAGCTTGAAAATAGAATAGAAGCATTGAAAATTCAGCGAAAGGGCATGGGTAAAGTAGTACTCGAACCTAGGACGTTATCATTGCCAAACATCCCACTGCGGGGTGGGTTGAGGCACAGATACATCTGCCACCTCAACTGGCCACCTCAGTTCAGAGAAGTTCAGTAAAGTTCTTCTGAGTAGTTCATGGAAGTTCTTCAGAAAAGTTTCGGGAAATCGTTTAAATTCATAGCATTGAGGTTTCAAATTATTCGTGTGAGCGGTCTTTAGAGCAGCAAAAAAGAAATGAAATGGAAATGACAGGTTCATTTACAATTGGTATATTATATTTAAAAAAAAGTGGCCTTCAATTTCACGTGATTTTGAAGAAAAATTGAGATTTTTCAATTGTGCAGGAGCGTTTGACGAAAATCACGATAGTATAAAAGCCCCTGTAAAGAGCGTCAGTGATTATATAAAAAATTAAAAGAAGTTCAGCATCATTCTAATATATATGATGAATGCTCAATAAAAATTTACGTATATTAACATTGGAGCAATAAGAAGGATCAGTGATTTGCCGATTGCTGTTGGGGAATCTGATGCCGGAGGCTCCCGAGATGCCTGTTTCGGCTCCGATGGTGGGCAAGTTGTATGGCTAATTTGACGCGAGGACGATCAGCTGCTCTTGAGATATTCTAAAAATTATTTCCCATGCGTAAACCTGCTCAAATATTTTATTCGAATTCCTCAAAACCATTGAATATTTGTAAAAAATTGCAGTCTTCAGCCCATAACGTCTCAAGCAACGAGTTGGTCGATTTACTCAGAATAGTGGCCCGATTTTTTTGTTTTTTAAGTTCCTTGGGTTCGAACACGATGTTTGCTTAGTTTGAGAGAAGCGCCATCTCATCATATGATGACTTTTTACGCTTCAAATTGCGCAGTGCTGGTTTTGGTTTCGATCCACTCGGTTTTTCAAGTTTCAAAACGTGTAATTGTTTGTTGGAGTCAGGGATCAAAATTATAGGTTGAACATTGGAACTGGAAGTATCGAAATCTGCCTCTCAATATTATCATCTTGAAAATACTAAGTACTTAGCTAGGTATCAAAATCCCCAGGTCTAGACTTTCTTCGGATAAGGAATTGCAAAGCAGAAAAATACACTCACTTTGAAGTATACACTTCCACAGGTGATCGGGATAAGTTGGTTCCCACAACACCGGATGTTTCTCCCACAGCTCAATCAAGTGGAATTTCTTTTCCTGGTCCATTTTTACTTAAAAAATACCGCGAAAACAACGAACTAAACATTCAAACGAACTGTCAAAAAATTGCGACCAAAGAACTACGAACTATTCCGTCCGGTTGGAATAGTTCATAGCCTACTACTATAACAAAGAAAATATCGCTAAAGTATACACACGACAACGGGCACGGCTCTATATCATAGCATAAAACTATCGCTTGCAAGTCATAACTATGAGCTATCACTACATAGCTTAGGTGTTCCTATAAACTATTACGTAGTTTTCTAGCATGTAGCTCACTATATACTAGAAATAACTTTCATGTGGCGACACTTTTACATCTATCAAGTTTCATAATTATTCATAAAGTAAATAGTTCCAGTTATGTCGTCAAAACAAGAAATTGTCGGTAAAAAATGTTGTGCACTTACAATCAAAATCCAGAGGCGTTCCATCGATGGACCACTAAAAAGGTTGGAATTGCAAAACCAACTGTGTCTCGTGTAATAAGAACCTTTGATGAGCGTCTAAATTCCCTAAGGGAAGAGAGGAGTGGTCGTTAAAGTGGTCCAATGGACATGACCTAGAAAGTGGTGCAACAGTTCAAGAACCGTCCAAACATGTCCAATCGAAAAGTCCAAGGTGTAAGTCGGTTTTGTGCAGAAAACCATGAAGCATGCTGGGTTACATGTTTACAAGGTGCACAAAGCCCCAAACCGGAATGAAAAGCGAAACGATGACATGATTTCTTTGGTTTCAGTCTTTTAAATAATTGAAACAGATACTTTTTCTATTTTCTGACGTTTCGACGTAATGTATTTCGTCTTCTTCTAGGGATCATAAGCCCTTAGAAAATGTCATGCAAATTTAAGTCTACTTGGATGCACATAAAGGAAGCGGCCCATTGGACATAAATTTACATCTGTTATAAAAATTACATGAACGTTTACATGTTAATGTAAATTATGATACTCAAAATTAGATCTTTTAAATGCACACGTTCACGTAATTTTAAATGCATTGCTGTGCTTACTTTTGATCTCATTTAATTAAGATTAATTAAGATTCAAAAATCGATTGTTAAATATAATTTTAACTTTATTAATTTTTTTTAATTTTAACTATCTGCCAATGGCAAGGAAGAATCATCAAATGGAGAAAAAATATTTAGTTTTTAAGAAATTAAGATCACAATAATATATATAGTAAAAATTCCATTTCAGACTTCGTTAAGATGCAAAAAATTGGTCGTTCAATGATTAAGATGGCAAGAAAATGAACATTCTTGTTGGCATGTATTATGTCTCATGTTGCATAATTCACAATCGAGTGTCGGAAAGAGATGATAAAATTAGTTTCTCTTTTTTTTTTTTTTTGTAAATGAACTGTACATCGGAGACCAATTCCTACATTCTTTTAGATAACTTTATAGAATTTCATCAATTTTCAAGAAATTCATGTTTAATTTATCGAATATATTTGTTTTTATTTTGTGTTTGTTGTTGTAAACGCGCATAATCTCCGAGGCGCATTAATTTTCGGCTCTTATCGTGCCAATATTCCCCATAAAATTCAATGCGCATCTGATTTGGAGCATGCTACGCTGTAAAAAACTGAATTTGTTTTGGATATTTTGCAATGAAACAAAATTTCCCGTAGACTTTTTTTTCTCAGATATTATTTACTGCTAAATAATTCAGAAGAGCAGAGAATCGAACAAAGCAGAACAACAAAAACCAACCACGATATCACAGTTAAGTTTGACAGCTGTGGCCATTTGGCCGCATGCTGGTTTTCAATGTAGTCAATAGGTTTTATGAAGGTTCTCAAGTGTTCATAGCATCTATCACTAGAATATTTTCAAAATCTTTATGGTCTTATAAAGGTTTTATTAAATTGTTTTCACAACCATCTATAGAGTGGGCCACTTTGTACAAATTTTGGCTTTAAAGAAGCATAGAGGAGGTGTTGGTAGACAAAACAGTTTTGAATGTAGTTTTATCAACACTTGGGTTATCACGACGTTTGAAATCGATTTTAGGAATTGCACAACGCAAATGCCGAAGTTGCTCACCAAATCGAGTTGCATCGTGGTGGATGACGAAAATTACGTCAAGGTCGACTTCCGTAAACTTCCTGGGCAAGTATTTTGCGTTGCCAAGTCTAAGTTCGTTGTTCCGGAGGATGTTTGAAAGAAGAAATTAAAGAAATTTGCAAAAACCTTCCTGATCTGGGAGGTGATTTGCGGGTGTGGTGAAATCAGCGCTCCCATCATCACTTCCGGAGCAATCAACGACTGTGATTTACACGGAAAAGTGCCTTAAAAAGCGTCTCTTGCCATTCATGAGGAAGCACAATGGCTCAACTTTATTTGGGCCTGATCTAGCATTTTGCTTCTACGCTCGAAACGTGGTGGAGTGGTACCGAGCCAAAGGAGTGAATTTTGTGCCAAAAGATAAGAACCCACCAAATTTACCGGAACTTCACCCAATTGAAAAATTCTGGGCAATAATGAAGACGGAACTTCGTAAACATCCCAAAACTAATAAAAAAGAGCTGGAGATGAAGAAAGTTTTGGGTAAAAACAACAGAAACACTGGGAAAATCGGTTGAACAAAATTTGATGGGTGGAGTGAAAAGTATGGTGTGTTTTTTCGGGATGGGAGATGAAAATGAATAAAACAAAATAGTTAATCTTAACTCATTAGTATTTTTAAATTCCCTGAAAATTTCAAAAAAATCAATAAATAAGTTTAATATTGGAGAGTAAAGCATGTTTTTACCCTTTTTTCTTTTTTCGAATATACCCTTTATTGAGCTTGGATTTGATATAATGAATGTATAGGTGCTCAGGGATTTTTAAAGTCAGTCAGTTAGTCAGTCAGTCAGTCAGTCAGTCAGTCAGTCAGTCAGTCAGTCAGTCAGTCAGTCAGTCAGTCAGTCAGTCAGTCAGTCAGTCAGTCAGTCAGTCAGTCAGTCAGTCAGTCAGTCAGTCAGTCAGTCAGTCAGTCAGTCAGTCAGTCAGTCAGTCAGTCAGTCAGTCAGTCAGTCAGTCAGTCAGTCAGTCAGTCAGTCAGTCAGTCAGTCAGTCAGTCAGTCAGTCAGTCAGTCAATCAGTCAGTCAGTCAGTCAGTCAGTCAGTCAGTCAGGCAGTCAGTCAGTCAGTCAGTCAGTCAGTCAGTCAGTCAGTCAGTCAGTCAGTTGGCTTAAACTTACAGAGATGAATAAATAGCATACAAAATATTGTGAAGAGATGCTATAATACAAAATGATAATTATTCCATTTCCAATGTCTGTAGGTCCGCTGACTGCTCTCTTGCCGCAACTGCAGATGGATTCACGCAACCATTATGAACCTGAAAGTTTACACAATGTATCATAGCCACGAGGGAAAATAAAATAATTTAAAACTATTACACAATACTTGGAAACTCCATGGAAAGTCCGGAACTACATACCGTTCAAAGAATAGTATATATCTAAAACTTCAATGCGCTGCTCCGTTTCCCCGCATCGCAGCAATCACCCGTAGTGAATCTCACAGGTACTACAGTAATTTTAATTAATGAAATGAACCATCTGAATCGGTGATTATACAAAAGAAGCGTGTAGATAAATACAGTGGAAAAACTAATTAACGTGATATAACCACAATGGAACCGACTCTTAGTTTCGGTTCTTGAAAAATAATCTCTTCTGAGCCCATGCGGCACGTCAAGTTGGCCAGTCCAACGCAAGGGTTTTTTTCGTTTTTCAGGAAGTGAGCTCAAACGTTTTGGAACGCATTCCATGCTCGTTGGGTTAAGTGTTTGCTAATTGTTAATTATTTATTCATTGCATTGAGCATTTTAGACAAGAGAGTGCGATCAATGATCCGTATCCAGTAAAAAGGAATAAAATTGAACATTCAAGAAGCTTGACTTGTTATAAAAGGTTGCAAATGATCCCATGTAAAGCTATGTATCATGTCATGAATCATCTTAAATGTTGTATACAAACGGTCATCTTGCTTACTTTGTGAAACTGACGTACGTACGTTTCTTAGGTTTTCGTAGCCAGGTATCACCATATAAATATTTAATATTTTCCCCTTTCCAATACGAACCAAACCGCCTCAAAACTGTTTTGCAATCAAGTGGCGAGCAAGTCAAATGCAGAACGAGCAGCGGTTGGGATCGAAAACAAACAGAACCGTGCTCCGAAGGTGGAGGGTGAGTTGGTCGAAACGAATCGTTCGTTGATACGGCCAAATGAAAGCAAGTGCGAGTGTGGGTGAGTGGGAGGGGGGAATGGTGCTGTCTACATTTGTGTCATCAATTTCACCGTGCCCTTTCTGTTGCCACCCTACTTTCAGGTTCTTCGGAGAAACTTTTCCCCCTCGTTCGATCCATTTGATGGTGTCCTTTGCCGAACACGAACATATCTGCTTCATCGAATTTACACACTCTCGCTTCAATTTTTTTTTCTTCCTTTCTTTGCTAAATAAAGTCATATGTGAAATGGCAAAAGCGAAGCATGCACGCAATTCCATATAGCAGAAGTGGAACAGGGCAATGAAAGTAGTTCTGTACGGCCACAGAAAGGCAAACAAATAACCTAGTGGAATTTGTAAATGTTCCTGGAGTGTGTTCGATCGATTTGTGGCATGGCATGAGAGGTTGATTTTGGAAGTGTTGAATTTTTTTTTATTGGACACTGATTTTTATTTGTTGGACAGGAACCTAAGGGAGATGATACTGAAGAAAGGGAGGATTTGTGTGATGACTGTTTTTTGGCAGATCCATTTTTATTTTATTTTGCACGATGATTGTGATTTGGATATTATGCAAATCTATGGTTGGACGAGAAAAATAAACGATTTGAGTTGATTCCAAAAGGCTATTATCAGATTATTGATATAGTGTTTGATTAGATTTAAAAATGCCTTGTATTTGGTTGGTATGTCAGTTTAATCCATAAAAAAAGTCACAATTTTGAGACTTTGTTCTTTTATAACAGTGACGGATTTTTATTCAGTAGTTAATCAAAATAAAAACAATAAACACATTATCATTTTCAGAAATGTATACCTGATCTGCCTATAAGAAGATAGATACAGAATAAACAAGAAAATCAATATTTGAATCCAATAATATACATCCATACTTTTGCATCAACCGTCAAGATGCTAATTCTTAGGTTGGCGATCGTTGTTCAGAGCGAAAAATAAATTCGATGTGCTCTTCCGTTTCCTTGCATCGCAATATTTATTTGTAGTGAATCTCTGTGATTTTAAGTAATGAAATGAACCATTTGAATCCTAAACACTCGGCGAAATAAATAGCACCACCATGTTTTTTTGATATGCACACTTAGAATTATATGCCGAGTCTCGGCTTTCTGAAACCGAGATCCGTACAGCTGACACCGCGGTTTCGATCTCGGTTTTTTTTATGTTAACCGATAATCTCGGTTTGGGTCAAACTGAAAACTTATATAGTTAGCTGGGAATCTTGGCATGAGCAAATTGATATATCGGTCAAAATTCGAAACAAACAGAAATGAGGTTCGCCGTGATTTCGGTTAAATTTTGTGTAAATATTCAAAATTTTGAGCAAGACTGGGGCGCAACAAAGGATGGAGAGAAGCAGCCAAGAATCGGGTGAATTAGCATAGAATTGTTGACGAGGTTTTACCAATGTAATTTATGTAGTGTCAATAAATGTATGTAAAGTATGAAGGCAATACCTTAATATTATTGAACGTTCTTTACAACATGTTTTGACCGTATTGTATTTTGATAACACCCACGGCAAACGGATCACGGAAATTGAGTTCAGAGTAGGTTTTTTGACGTAGGACTACGTCTGTGTTCTCAATACTGGGGTACACGTTCGAATTGCGAAAATTTGGAGCGTCAAGAAAAATATATAGGTTTTGAACGTTAATAACTAAGTCATTCCATGATTGATTTCCAAAATGTTTACACCAATCGATCGGGACATTTTCTACGCTTCGATTTCAGTATTTAAAACTATTGATTTTTAACATTCAACTATTGAAATTAACGCAATTATAAGGTAATGTCTTATAATGCCGATTTTACAGAGTAAATTTACTAAATGCACAGTACTTATCTATGACAGACTTCAAATTGTAGTAAGGAACGTCTCACATGCAGCAGTGCACGATATAAAAGGGGGACACCTTCAAATTCTCTTCATTCGCTCGGCAGCCATGGATCTGTACAGAGCGGCAGTGGGCCAGTACTGCTCTGGCAGCTGGCGGTTGCAAGTAGCCTGCAGGAGGGTACGCGGGCAAACATCATCATTCAAACCACACGGCCCTTTTCAGAGCCACCAAATGCTATCTGTGTACAATAGAATTTTCTGACATACTCACTTTCTAATGCTGGTCTACGAACACCCACGCTACTTTGACCTAGACTACGTCCATTGGCTAGGGTAGAGGTCAAATAAAAATTTGAAAAATAAAGACCATCACGAATATTTGAAACATTTTGAACGTTAATAACTTTATAATTTCTCGAGAGATTTTTGAGATTGTTGCTTCAATCAGTTGGAACTGTCAAGTCAATGTTCACAAATATCATTGACTTTGAATTTCCAAACAGACTTTCAATAATCTATGACGCGATAAGGATAATGGTCTCCAGCTAGTTGATCATATCAACACAATCACCACTGCCAGCACAGCCGTTGCCCTTTCATCTTACCAACATTTAAATGCAGTCTATCAGCGGCAAAAGATTTGTAAAGAGCAAGTCATAGAATTTTCTAGCGCGCTTGCTTATCACAGCGCCATGATCCAACGTCCCATTAGAACAGCACCTACGTTTCAATGTTGCTCTACGAAACGAACGAAACTACCATATTGAACCAGACAATGCATCAAACGGTTTAACTTTGTCTACATAA
>JAHHFK020004010.1:0-40863 GCA_024533555.2 Aedes koreicus | reverse complement strand
AGGGATTCCATCCAGAATGTGCCGGAAATCCCAAAAATCATACCCGATCATCATTGATTTGGATGAAACTTGGCACATGAGTTCGGTACGTTGGAAAAAAAAATTCCACTGGTGTTAAGATAATTTGGGTTCAAGAGTAACTTTTGAGATGGGCGTATGTGTTTTTTCCAACATTTTACTTGAAAAATCGTAGTTCAAAAACCATTACATTTAGAGAAAAACTTTATATAAGGGAATTGTAGGGAACTAAAAAACCTTTCTTAAAAAAATATACACAGAAAAAAAATTTTTTTTTTTCATCAAGAAAAATCAAAAATAATTACTAAAAATAAAATATCTAAAAAACATATTTTTAATATTTTTTTAATTTGTTGTATGGAAATTTGAGGAAAAAAGACACGTTTTAAAAAAAACTCTAGGATGGACGCTCTTATAATAAAAAAGTTTTTCAAATAGCGAACTTTGGTGTATATTTCAAATTTTGGTTATTCATTCTTATAAATAAATTTTGATGTTACAATATGGTTTTGGAGATCATTACAAACAATAATGATTATAATGATAAACCACGTAAACGCAACCGTTTTCAAGATATTTCTGATTTTCTTTCAATAAAATTTCAAAACCTCAAAAAATACGCCCTTTTCATAAATTACTCGTGATATTAAAACAACAATAGCTAACGATTGTTTCTCTTGTGTTTTTAGCCTTTTTAAAACACATGTATGTGCCTCTTACTTACTCTTAACAGCTCGTCGATTGAAAAAGCTTCACTTAAAGTTATAAGACAAAAATAATGAATTATGGTTGGATTTATATTTATATATACCATTTATTAGTCTCGGTCATTGATAATATTACATAAACATTATATAAACTATTGATTGCTTTTATATATATTATGAATCCTGCCTTCTTCGTCATTCGAAAACAGTTTTACAAAAACTTCGTTTTCTGAAATTGGAACGAATGAGTGGTACTTTTGTGTACCTGCAATCGTTTTAGTCTGTCGGTAAATTTCATTCCATTCTGCTACCCCCTGTTCATACTCTTCATGTGATACATAACAAAACGACATTTTTGTTAAACAATCATCACTTTTTTTGGTTCGCCCATTCGAATAACTCTAATGCACTTTTTATAGGGTGTTCATGTTGTACAGCAAGGCTTGCATATCTTGCCATTCGTTTTAATGTACCACCAATTGCATCGCAAGGTCCCTTACCGTGGGATGTTGCGAAAAAATGCCATTCAGCATCAATATTGTATTTCTTTTTAAACTTACAAAGGCTTGCAAAGTTCTTCCTATTTTTATATTGGGATGCTGCCCCGTCAGACATAAACGTAGCTTTCTTTACTTTAATTTTTGTTTGCAAAAAGCTTATTAGTTTTGAAATAAACACCTGCACCGCAATCGTATCATGTTTCAACACTTCTGAGATAACAATGAAACTGATATTTTTAAGTATTCCAGATTCCGTGTAATAAATGACAAAAGGGTGAATAGTGGCTTGCTCATTACTCCAATAACTACTTTGAACAGCATCTTGAAAAACAAATGAATAATTTTCAGAAAAATCACAAATTATTATTACTGCGCCGTCTTTAAGACAACTTTTATAATCTCTCAAGAAACTAGACTGCTGAGATTTGACAAAATCGTGGGATACTAATTGTTCCAACTTTTCACAAAAATAAGCAATAAATTCATCAATTGGTTTAACAAGTGTCTCTAAACTACATCTATCAGTTGAAATCCATTGCTCAAAAGATATTTCAACTAAACCACGTTTTTCTAATTTGTCTGTTAAACTACTCTCAAAATCTGAAAAGCCTGGACATCGTTCGCATTCACGGAGGTAACATTTTTTAGTTCTAGTTGATGAGCTACATAATATTTCTTCAAAACACAATTTATAATCATTCTCGAATGAATATTTTCTAAGACCATGAAGCATCAAGTTAATGTTCTCATGAATGGTGCAAACACAAATGTTATGAGAACCTGTGCTGCCAAGTAATTTGCAATGCTTTGGTCTTAGTGCTGCAAAAGAGCTAAACCCAACAGCATTTTGATGCATCTCTTGAAATTTAATGAAAGCTTCTCTTAATGAACAAACTAAAAGGCGCCTTTTGAATGTAAACCCTTATACCTTCACTCCTCAGAAACGCAGTCGCTTTCATCCCGGGGTGGCTGTGTTAATCTCCTGTCTGTCGTAAAATTGCAAAATTTGGTTTTTTATTTCCGGGTTCAGGCGGTGTCCCAGCTTTTCGTTAGGGGCAGCTAAAACACCTTCGTGCTTTGCAAGGAATTTAGCTTGTGATACGATGTACTTGTTTGTTATTCCAAATTCCGCCATTACTCTTTGATTTGTCCAAGATAGTGGTAAAACTCCTTACTTGATCGTCCCTCGAAGTTTCTGGATCAGCATACCGGTCCTTTAGCTGCGCGATTATTTCGTCATATTCGGCTGCTTTCACTTTCAATTGTTCCAGGTCATCCTCCTCCGCTTGATCCCCAAATATGTGTGTCCGAATGCCGTTTGAAACATCTTTGAACTTTTTGCGGGCATAATTTACGTTCAGGAACTTTTTAGCCGATATTGGCGAAACGTTGATTCCAGCCTCCTGTTAAATAGCTCAATATTATGCCTTGAATAATCTTGCACACTGCTATCAGATGGCACTGACATTAATGTATTGCCGATGGCGTTTCCTCGAGACCATACAAGTCTACTTGCCGTGATGTAGATGGTTGTGGATCCATAATGTTAGTAATTGATGGTTTCTCACTAGGCTCCGAAATTGCAGCATGGGATTGTTCCGTTCTATTTAAATGCAAACGACAATTATCACAAATCATCAAAGAAGTGTCCAAATGTGTTTTGCCCATAAACTTGAGTTTTTTGACATTTTGTTCGGTTAATTTACGAAGGTTTTTTGAGCACCGTTTAGTGGGAAACGGCATACAACACTTCTTCATGTTAAACTCCATTTTCAGTTCACTCAGATAGATTTTACTGATGAATGCGACTATGTATGAGCATATATATTGGCTGTAGTACCTTTGGAAATGCAGGTATAAAACATCTCTGGTAGTTTACAGGCAGCGTACATTAGCTGTTTTTTTTATGAGAAGATATACCTGACATACGTTATAGCTGCTATTTGTCTACCTACCTTAAACAATATGTGTTACTTTCATCGCTACATCACCGAACTGTTCGGAGTGTAGTTTTCACACACTACACCCGACCTCTAACATCGTTGGAGCTTGGCAAAATAGTCAGCAGTTCGATTAATATGCTTCTTCTATATAACCCTCCGCATAATTTCATCATCTGTCCATTTCACACTTGTCGCCCCTGAGACATCTATCTCGCTGTTACTTTCATCGCTTTAGCAAATTCGCTCCCTTCATTCTCTGAGCGGCCCGACCGATACAGCCATAAAACAATTATAAATATATTGATTGCAATATTAAAACAATAGTGCTATTTATCTTGTTCTTTTCAAATGAGTCTTCTTATCATCCTGATATCAAAAGAAAAGAGGACATTAGAGTAATGTGAACGTTATAATATGAAGATCTTGGAAAATTTATCATTTCTGGTGGAAATCTCGATTAACTTAAGAAAAGAGCGAATTTTCTTATGTTTTTTCATTCTATTGAAATAAAATCCGAAAAATCTCGAAAACGGTTGCGTTCAGGTGATTTATCATTATCATCATTATTGTTTTTAATGATCTCCAAAATCATATTGTATAATTAATTTTTCATTTATAATTATGAATAACCAAAATTTGAAATATGCACCAAAGTTCGCTCTTCGGAAAACTTTTTTATTATAAGAGCGTCCATCCTAGAGTTTTTTAAAAACTGGCTTTTTTTCCTCAAATTTCCACAAAAAAAATTTGAAAAATATTAAAATTATGTTTTTTTTTTATATTTGATTTTTAGTATTTATTTTCGATTTTTCTTTATGAAAAAAAAATTTTTTTTTTCAGTGTACATTTTTTTTACAAAGCCTTTTTAGTTCTCTACAACTCCCCCATATAAAGTTTTTCTCTAAATGTAATGGTTTTTGAACTACGATTTTTCAAGTAAAATGTTGGAAAAAAAACATACACCCATCTCAAAAGTTACTCTTGAATCCAAATAATCTTAACACCAGTGGATTTTTTTTTTCAACATACCGAAGACGTGTACCAAGTTTCATCAAAATCGAAGATAGTTGAGTTTGGTGACCGACCGATTTGGCGTGGAATCAGTCTAATATGTTTTTAAAAAATCTGTTTTTAATTTTTATAACGCTGAATGTTGGCATCATAGTTTACCTGCTCGAATTGGTCTTTTCATTAAAGGATAGACAGTTTCAACCTCTTTCTCTAACCATTTTCGATTACGATCAAAAAATGTCTTCGTCGTATGCCGACATTCCTTCCATTTTTTGTTGATATTTAAACATAAAACGTAAAGCTTCTTTTTCACTTTTAATGAATTTTCTTCATCACTCACATTCACTTTATTCAAAACATTCGCCAAGACGTACTGGAATTGCGTGTTGAACGGCTTGCTTTTTAACTCCTGCAGCATTGAAAAAATATCTTTTCTTGATGCGCGAAACATTTTGCTGTGAGTCACTTACTCTGTGAGCAGCCGCATAAAACTGATTGATGAAAATCATGCGCGTGAATGAACTTACACACATACCCGTACGCTAACGCTACCTTTTTTGTATGCCATATGAAACGAACATTGTAATATACACATTTACAACAAATTGTGTCACATACACGGACAATAAAGCAAGAACTAAAATGTTCTTGATTCTTGAATGAGATATGAATGTTCTTCGAGAAGTTGACTAAAGTCATTGTAAAGTTGTCCTCTACAATGACATGGTTATACATAAACTAAATCAGCGTCGTTGGATTGTAGGATAGATGAGAAATTTCTGTGGGAGGTCAGCACCACCCATTATGTAGTAGGAAACCCAATTGTACTGCTAAAAAGGGAGAAATAGAGTGAAAACGGAGATAAACAATAAAAGAGAAGGAAGGATAGAGAAATAGACTGAAAAAGAGAGAGAGATTCATGTTGAACCAATAAATTGTTGGCCTCAAAAATGACAAAACACACACTAAATAATTTCGTAAATATTTCGCGCGACGGGTCCTGGCGGGTCCCAAACTTGTTATTGTGGGGAAGTACCATATCATATCTTGATGACTATGGCAACGATATCGCATAATTACACGATATTTACACTTTCCCATTTGTCCCAAAATATGAAAATTCAGAGATTTTTAATGTTACTTTGTTTGGCTTCGCAACAAAGCCTACTTTCATAATTTGGAGTCAACCTTCATAAATTATAGTAGTAATTACATATTTTATCTATTCCCAGAGCGTTTAACATTTAATAGATCGTCTAAATATCTTTTCGAGCTTCAATTCCTTCGATATTGTTTGAAGTTACATTTTTAAGACATTTTAAACCCCAACTTCCCCTATTCACTACATGATGAAAATAGCCTCTATTCCAGTATTTCTCTCATATTTCTAGTAGACCAGGTATGTACTTTCGATTGGTCATGGTGTTCAAACAGTATCTTGAAATTTTTTTTTTGAGGTTTTGTCCGTACTTTTATAGGATCTGCCCCTCTGTGGGCCGTGCCGAAGAGGGAGATAAAGGCCAGCAGACGAGCCTGCTCCGAGGGCTTGTGTTCGAAAGCCAATGCAAACCTATGGTGTGACGCCTATCGGGTGGTAATGACCAAAGGTGCGGCAGCTCCAACCGAGCAATCACCGAAGCTACTGCAGATGACCATTGAGGGACTCTTTCCGCGCCTCGACCCGAGTCTTTGAGCTCCCGCCGCCGTAGAATTGATTTTCCGATAATCTATATCTACTTCACAGAATACGAACCCTTGTGTAAGGCATCCACCTCAATCGCACCATGGCCATTCATTCGCTTCGATTTGGCAATTGAAAAAAAATAGTTCAGTACGAAATGGAAATCAAACTCAACCATCCGCGAGGCGATTAGTCGAAATATTAAAATAAATTCCCAACCTTCTAAATTAATTTTTTTTTCAATCCTTTAAATGACCATTTACCGACCAGTAGTTCAGTTTTGTTATTTCCGCCACAAGCCGAGCGAGAGAAAATTCCTTTTTTTTACATTCACTCGGTTTTTTCGCTCCCATTGACCAATCAACCTGCCTTGTCGGGTGCAGAGGGGCATCTGCATTTCCGAATCAATCCGTGGATCGAATTCGACAATTGAAGAGAGACCATCAGAGTCCGTGGATCGAATAGAAACAGAGTTTTCATGCATCGATAAACATTTTCCGCGCTTGATTGACCGAGTGCAGCGTTTTGCCTCAGCTCCATTATATTGCTTCGATAATATTGGCAGGCTAAAGCGACTGGGAGTGGAAAGGAAGCATAAAAATATGAAATACGAAGAAGCCATCACCAGTGAGACCGGCTTGGGAAATGGAAATATAGATTGAACTCGGAATACCGTTTTTTTTTTCGCAAGTACCATCATCGTCAAGGGTCTCTGATAGCTCAGTCAGAAAAGGCTCGATAGGTATTTCCAAGCTGGAGACGACGGGTTCGGCTTTGAATGCTCTCTAACAATAACTGTGGCAGTGCATCAAGGACGGTTCAGATGAGCGTTGGCAAAACAATCGCTACAGAAGGGTAAAAACCAGAAAGGGAAGAAAATGTGACAGTCGCGATATGGGGTTACAATGATGAGAGTAATTTCAATATTTTAGTTATTATGGTTTCTGTCGCCTCGATTCAGATTGCTACAGCAAGGACCGGATTGCTCTTTATTGTATTTTTTTTTTAATATTTTACACCCCCACACCACCCCCCTCTTTCTTCTCCATACCACACACCAAAAAAAAAGAAGAAAAGAAGCGGTAAAAAAAAGAGAGTATCCGAGGACGAGAGAAAAAAAAAACAAAGAACATTCTTCCCAATCTTGAAAAAATTTTCCCCGGGGTTTTTTAAAAAATAAACACATAATTTTTTTTCCTCCCCCAGGCCAACTGCGTACACGGCCAGCCATTTTAACTCAGTTTTGAGTCGTTTTTGACTCACTTTCGTCAAAAGTGGAGTCACTCAAATTTGAGTAAATGTTACTGGGATTGACAAGTCGACAAATCAAAAACATCGACTCAAATCAGATGGATGTTTTCGATTTGTCGACTTGTCAATCCCAATAACATTTTTTTTTCAAATTTGAGTGACTCCACTTGTGACGAAAGTGAGCTAAAAACGACTCAAATTTGAGCTAAAATGGCTGGCCGTGTAGCATGTGCCGCAGAGAACATTCCAAGATATAGAGCGATTCCAGAAAAAAAGTGTCTAACTACTTCGAATCAAGGGAAGGAAGAAAGCGTGGACCTCACGAACCAAACGCTTCCATATCGAGTTAAATAATGTGAAAATTTATATTTTATCGTTGGGAGCATAGATGCTAAAGAGATAAGTTTATGCTCCTTTTGAATCAAAAATCTGGCAATATTGCCAAGATCTTAGCGCCTTATCTCGCTCACTGAAATTGAGAGAAAAATTTAAAATTTACGGAATAATACATTTAGTTATATAATAGTCCAATAATCCAATCTAAGGAACAATCCACGCTAATCCAAAACTACGACTGAGGGACCCGGTAAAAATAAGAGTCTGTAGACGCACTTCGTACCTTATGGCAACTTTGCTTCTTTTGATGTTCAAACTCATTGATTTAGCCCCATCCGGGGGAACTTTGTCCTATACCCAATGATTTCATAATCTCCAATCCACTCAACCAATCGCAATGTTTTGTGATAAAGTGGACGGGTTATTATAATTTGGGATAACTCAATGCCGACTTCTTCCAAATTTGGCAGATCGACAGGCAATCGGTTGAAACTCACCTTGTACCTCATAGCAAGATGCCTAGAGGCGGACCGGAAGATTTGATGAGCTACCTCCCCCTCGAACCCAATGGGATTGTTGTTGGAATATAATCTGAAGCAATGGAGAAAATGCAATTTTTGATGCTAACATGGATCCAGAATATTAAAAAGGTGTTTTCCATTATTATGAAGGATGATTGCATTATTTTCAACAGCAAGATTATTTTCGAAGCCAAGATGAGGAGAGGGGAAACTATTTATTAAAAAATTCAGCACTATCTCAATTTTAAGATGCTGAGAGTGCACATGCAATATTAAATAGTATTAATAACATCTTTCTTCAACATATGTGGGTACAACTAGGAAAACCAAAAATTGAGAGCGTCACGAAAGTGGTCAGCTTTTGAAATAACTCATACATTCCTCGTTAAAATTTCTTAGCTTTTACATCAATCGAAGGTAAATCATTCTACGTATCTTTTAAAATTTGCAATTGACGTTCTACTTGACATTGAACCATTTTTATAAATATATAAACCATTTATTTGTACAGGCTCAATGGGATCAACTGTACAGAGCCAAGTTTTTTCTCTTTACATACTAAGGATAAAACTAAAACTAAAGTTAGGGGAAGAACCGATTACTAGCGGTTTTCTCGTAGTTATTCCTATAACAATTTAACAAATTACAAGATAGGCGGGAATTTAAAGTAAAGTTTACATAACATATTTATTATAAATACTTATTTGTCTAATCACAACCCAAGTAACAATTTTAGTTTTATTCCCACCGTATAGCAACCCTCCCGGCTTTTTTTGATAAAACTACATTCAAAACTATTTTGTCTACCAACCCCTCCTCTACGCTTCTCTAAAGCCGAAATTTGTACAAAGTGGCCCACTCTATAGACGGTTGTGAAAACAAGTTAATAAAACCTAAGACCTAAGACCTACAGCGCATAAATATTTTGAAAATGTCCTAGTGAAAGATGTTATGACCAGTTGAGAACCTTCATAAAACTTATTGGCTGCCATTAAAATCAGCATAAGGCCAAATGGCCACAGCTGTCAAACTTCACTATATCGTGGTTGGTTTTTGTTGTTCTGCTGTGTTCAATTCTCTGCTCTTCTAATGCATTTAGCAGTAAATAATAACTAGGAAAAAAAGTTCTAGTGTTGCGGGAAATGTTGTTTGGTGGCAAAATATCCAAAACAAATTGAGTTTTTTTTTACAGCGTATCATACTCCAAATCATATGCGCAAATAATGTTGTGGTGAATATTGACACGATAATAGCCGAAAATGTATGCGCCTCTGAAATTATGCGAGTTCACAACAACAACAACAAAATTAAATAAAACTATGTTTGATATATTATTCATGAATTTCCTGAAAATTGATGGTATTCAATAAGGTTCTCTAAAAAACTGCCAAAATTGGTCTCCGATCTACAGTTCATTTGCATGACATTCAAAATTTGGTTTTTCTATATTTTTCTTTGAAAGACAATCAATATCTTATAATGTTAGCTTTTATATCTCTCTTTCTATGCCCTTCTAATTTTGTTACAAATGTTCGAAAACTGGTATTTGCTCCACACTTGGCTCCATAAAGTCCTCTTGGTCGATTAAAGGTTGTCCACGTAAAAATTGCAACACTGATAGATAGCTGTAACTTTTTAATCATGTTTGCAAATAACATTAAATTTTCAGAAAAGGATCTATTCTAAAATCGGGAATTTTTATTATAGAATTCTAAGAGAGAATCACATGTTGTCTTAAATATTTTGTACACCCGCAAATTTTAAATCAACGAGCATAGAAGAGAAATCGTCGATCAATACACCAACCCAGCTTACTTTGCTATATTGTTTTAAAAATATGTCAGATGGTAAAAGGCCAAATAACAATATGCTGAATAAACGGTTGAGTTTAGTTACCATAAAAAATGCAATTTTCACGAACAAAATTTTGCTGTGATCTATGTTAAAAAGTTGGTATATAATCCAGACCGAGTGCAAACAATAAAAACCCTTTCAATAACAATATGTGTTAATGTGGAGTTAATAGGGTGAAAACAAGATTAACCTATTTAATAACAATAACATAAATTGTTATAATATATCTTACATTCGAAACATAGTTTTGACTAAATAGCAAATTGTTCGTTATGCGGGTACTGAACAACTTTGCCGAAGACGGCTTCCCTCTAGAGCTTCTTTTGGCAAAGATAAACTGCAGTGCCATCTCTGCGGCAAGATCTGTAACTTATATGATAATCTCACAAGACGACAGATGACATACTGAAAAACTTTGCCGAAGACGACAATTCTCTAGCGCTTCATTTGGAAAGATAGACCGCAGCGTCAACTCTGTGGCAAGATCTGGAACTAATTTGATAATGTCAAAAGACGACAAATCTAGACTAACATTTGAAAAGGCCGGTATTCCAAAATCATGAAACCGAGAAAACTGGAGGCAAAGATTGGACTACGAAAATCAAATCCTATTTTCCATAGAAAGCTCCAATAAACCGTTTATTATACTCACATCTTGGGGTTCCCCCTAAGCTCAGTTGGTAAAGGCGCAGCTATAAAGCAACACCATGCTGGAGATGGCTGGCTTCGATTCCCGGTCTGGTCTAGGAATGTTTCGTAAAGGGAGATTTCTCGACTCCCTGGGCCTAGCGTATTATTGTACTTGCTACACAATCATACTAATGCAAAAATGGTACTTGTTCGATGCCAAGTCTTAATTAATAATGTGGAAGTGCATTTATAACACTAAGTTGAGAGCAAGCAATAAGATAATTGTAAGAAAAAAGCTTAACATGCTGAATAAGAAGAATCTTGTATGGTAATGCAGTGCTTAAACTTTTTACACAATATATATTCAAAAATATGTTCTATTTAGTTAAAAATTGATAAAAACCAAAATAAGCCCTGTTTATTTTTAGAGTGTTATTAACAGACGTCTTAGGGTTTTCGCCTTTTAAACTGCCAGCACTGGAGATTTGCCGTTAAATTGTGGTTTCGCCTACGCTCTTCAGTCACATTAGTCAAGTGGCGAGGAATTACGACCCAGTGTTTTCAATTTTTAAAGACGTTTAATTCTACGCTTCACGTACCAACACAGTTAATTTTACTAATTAGATGAGTCTAGGTACTACTAGGAAAACCAGACGTAAGTGATTCTATCGACTGAACATTTTTCTTTTTGTACTAATTGAATTGCGGGTTCTTAATCATGTTTTTACAGTCATGGACATAGGCAACGTGATGGAATCAAAGCTCCGACATCGAATGAGGAAACCTGAGCGCTGGACCAATTATGGTTGAGGTGACCGCGGGGGAAAAGGAAGAGAAGCTGGGTTTGCACGAATATTCTTGCCTAGCTAAGGCTGATAAACGCGCTGACGCGTCGTTCTGGTACGCAAATTCGTATTAAGAGGAAGCGTAAGGAACTGTTCCACATCCTGGCCCTTACTCGCTAGACCGCCCACAAGTAAGCCAGCTTTTGTGTATGAAGGGAACTGTATTTTTCTGCTCGATTTGAAATAAAATTTTAAGGATTGCATCCAAAAAAACGTGTGAAAAAAATAATCCGTAAATTTAAAATAATCGCTTAGCGATTGCATCAACATGAGACTCAGGAAAATGAACATTCTTTTGCAACTCCTAAAAAATGGCTTCTCGTACTTTTCATGCGATGGCTTCACCCTCCTGGCTTGGTTTTGAGAGTACTGTAGATTGCAGCATCAATATCCAATGAAGTAATCGGATGTGATGACTTGTCTGAACAAATACTGATTAAAATTTGGAATCTGTGGAGAAAGAGTTGTTAATAAGTATCGATGGATAATCGTATTCTTGCAAAAAAAAAATCCTTCTAATCCCGTACAGGAATTGTGAATAAAGGTTTCGGACGCAGTATTTGTACGGGAAGATCACGGATGATAGGTGATACCTAATCAATCAACTGAACCTTTCTGGTCTCTCGGGTTCGGACAAGCATTTGGGACTGACAATTTGGCTTCGGAAGCATTTCGACCTGCATGTGAAGGAGTAGTGGTAATATGAGTGTCCTCATATATAATCTCACATGCACTCAAGCTGAACTCTGTGCCGTAGATAAAAGCAGCTGTATATTTGTCGCTTCTAAAAATTATTACCGTGATAAGATTACACTTGCACACAGTAAACAGCTACTAACTTGATAAATTCTCGGCAGTTTTTGGCATTTTTCGATTAAAATTTGTTTTCTTCAACGCGAAGCAAAACCAATCTCGATGAAACCTTGTCCTTAGCAACCTATCGACGGCGTAACAACAATCAATGGAAATCAACTTCTGCTTTGTGATTACGAAGCAATCGTTATTTTCAAGTTTTCTTAAAGAAAGTTATATATAAAGGGCGTCCACAGTTAAATTGCATCACTTTCAATAATATGTAACATTGATTAAACATTGATTAAACAATAACATTGATTTCAACGAAATTTTGAGTGAAATGACCTCAGCGTGTATTGTTTACACTGCGTGAGTTTCATTGTGAAATGTGTCGTAGTTTCGAAAATGGAGTCGAAGGAACAGCAAGTGCACGAGAACATTTTGCACACGCACCTCGACAACCCACTTCTTTCACACCGAGCCATCGGAAAGATGTTGAAAATTCACCAGTCTACAGTGTCTCGTGTCATAAAACGTTTCGGGAACGTTTAACTGTCGATCGGAAGAAGGTGAGTGGTAGAAAAAGTGTTCCGTACTGTGTGAAGGATCACAAGCGAGTGGTTGCTGCCTTTAAACGCAAACCCACCTGTTCCGTTCGCGAAAAAGCTGCGAAAAAGCCAAGAAACAAGCTTGGCTCCGTTCATTCAAAGTTCAGAAAGCTCCAAACCGCAATGAAAAACAGAATAGGACATCTAAAACAGGTGCGCGTAAGCTGTACACACAAATGTTGACGAAACCACACTGCTGAATCTTGGACGATGAAACACACGTAAAAGCGGACTTTAAACAAATTCCCGGCAACCAGTAACGGACTGCGAATGACAAGTTCGATGTTCCAGAGTCTCCCAGGAAACAGCAAGTGTCAAAGTTCCCCAAGAAATTCATGATTTGGTTCGTGTGGTAAACGGAGCAAGCTTTTCGTGACAACTTCAACTGTAAATGGTCAAGTATACACGAATGAATGCCTGAAAAGACGACTGCTTCCGTTGCTCAAAACACACAACGTTCCTACAATTTTTTGGTCGGACCCAGCCTCTCTCCTAGTCACTACTTCAAGGATGTTCTGGAGTGGTACAAGACGAATGGTGTCAATTTTGTGCCGAAAGATCTTAATCCCCCAAACTCTCTAGAGCTGCGGCAAATTGAAACATATTGGGCTATAATGAAGCACGAACTTTGTAAGCATCCTAAAGTTGCCACTACAGAACAGGAAATGTTGAAGTGACGTTTGAAAGCGGAAAAAAATGTCGGTTCAAGCGTTGTACAAAATCCTATGCGTGGTATTAAGAAGAAAGTTCGGGCTTTTGGATTTGATAAAGAAATACAGTGAAATAAAAATACTTAAACCAAGATTATTAATTGTTTTTTAGTCCCTGAATATTTCATCACAATCGGTTGAGAGACTTGTTTTTGAGGACGAGTTTAAAGTGATGCAATTTAACTGTGACCACCCTTTACGCATAAAATCAGTAAATATATACTTCAAGCTCAAGTCGAAATAAGTATATGATGATTAGAATAGTGTTTGCATGAAATATTAAACTATTAGCCAGGATTTTAAGCTAACTGAAAACAGCGGTGGAACTGCAAAATAACTAGAACAATGTGTGATCCGGAAGAACGCAATAATTTATTTTTCTTGTACAAGGAAGTGCATAATTGATTTAATGTCATTGTCAAGGTTGTTTAGTTGTTCTGAAGCTGTTCAATCAAAATATAATACAATATGATTTATTTATATTTTGGCTCTTCTGCCCTTTTCAAATGTTAGACTAGAAATGATATACTGAGAAACTTTGTTGAAGACGGCAATTCTCTGAAGCTTCATATGACAACGATAGACTGCAGTGCCAGCTCTGTAGCATGATCTGGAACTAATATTATAATGTCGAAAGACGACAAATGACACACTGAGAAACTTTGTCGCAGACGGCAACTCTCTACAACGTGCCTGGAATGTTTTGTATGCAATTCTGTTCACACATCGAAATCAAAACCTTCTTCCCTCTGTAGCAGATTCCCGATGGCCAATGTTACTGTTTTTCCACCACCAATGCATTTTTGAGACCATAACTTTTCCAATGGGGTAGAAACATTGTTTTTAAAAGTTTCAATTTCATAATTCTAGAAACGGTTGAAATCCGGGTCAATATTAACCCTAATGTCTTATGTGTCAGTTTTTTTTAATAGCCGAGGAAGATTAGGAAAGGTGAAGATAAAAATAAATGTGTTGGTAGGAATTTTAGGCTCATAATATTCATCTAGTACTCACCTAAACATTTGATTCCGGACATTCTTTTCGGTCTATTCTAAATAAAGAACCTAAAGACTGGACTCGAAAAAAATGAGACACACAAAAATGATCACCAAAAATTCTATGTTTTGGCATAATTTAATTATTGAATTTTCTCCCCTGAGCTGAATGCTCGTACATTTCTCTTAACACTGCTCATGAGATCTTGGACGAGGCTTTGTTCATCTTCCTTACACAATTTCTCCCAGTTTTTCTTCAAAACTTCATCGGTTTTGAATTTTTTTCCGCTTTTCTTCAACTTCTTCTTCATTATCGCCCAGAACTTTTCGATCGGACAAAGTTCTGGTGTATTTGGCGGGTCCGCCTCCTTCGGGACCACATTAACGCCCTTCGCTTCGTACCAATCCATTACAGGCTTGGCGTAATGGCACGAAGCAAGATCCGGCCAGAACAGCGTGGGACCACGGTGAGAGCAAGCGCTTTTGCAAGCATTCTTCTCGATAAATCTGCCCGTTTATGGTGCCGGTTGTAACGAACGGCTTGCTGTACCGTCCGCACTACTAGATCGCCTGCCACAACAGGTACTTTGTCGCGAATTTGTCCTTAAAAATACGTAGCCCAGTCCGCTCCATGGTCTGCTGGACGAACCACTTCGACGAATTGACCTTTTTGGCCACGTCTCGGGTGGAAAGGTTCGGGTTATTCTTAAAGTACTGCTTTATCTTCCGCGCCTTCTCTGGGTATTCCGTTTCCGGTTTTCGGCCGCCTCCAGCACGCCGCTCGATGGTCTTCGTCTCCTGGAACATCTTCACAACGCGGGACACGGTGGAATGGTGGATTCCAAGCCTTTTGCCGATCCATCTGTCCGACTGACCAGGATTATCGATCACCACGCCCATGATTTGCTGTCGTAGCTCTTCTTGTTTCGAATGCATCTTGAAAACTACTTGACATATCGCGATAAATTTTGCACACATAAACATAACACTCTAAACTAGTAATAACTTGTATATAGTAAATTTCATTATTTTTTACCCACGCTATAACTAGTTACACCCAAAACAAAGTGTCGCATTTTTTCCGAGTCCATTCTTTATAATTGAATAATAATTATCTACACACTACCAAAATGTCATGTAAATTTCTGTCCCCTGAGACCGACACATGCAAGCGTCCTTTAGCACATAAGAATGAGTTGAAAGAGATGAGGAAATAAATTCAATCAAACATATCTTTTGTCGAATTGCGTATTTGTCAGTCTCAGGAGACATAATTTTACACGAAATCGTTGTTTACGTTCCCCGACTTTTTACAAACGTGAATTACGTCTCGTGTAAAATTCATAATTTCTAAGTGTGTACTTCACATGAAATCACGCAAGGTAACCGTTTTGTCTTGTCTTGTCTGTTTAATACCATTCATAAAAATAGTGAATATTACGATTGATGTTATCCTTCTTGCACGTAAGTAAATGTTGAAGAAGAAGAAGAATAAGAAGAATAAGAAGAAGAAGCAGTCGTACATACTTCGAGACTCAAAGATTAATATGACTCAATTGTATTTTCTATTTGATGTGTTGTTAAACCCAAAATTACGTTCTGGATGCTACATTCACAACAGCTCCAAATGTTACCTCAAATCTAAGTCCGTGAAGCGTTAAAAATTGCCACTTGACTGAAAAGTGGAATATGCCAGCCTTAAATTTACATGGTCCTTGTCTTTGGTGTAATAACATAATCAGACATATTGCCAACACAGTCAGTTTCGCGCGTTACAGCTAATAACTAGTTCAAATTCGTTCTCTTCCATGATAAATTATAGTACGATTATTTTATGTAGCATGATATGCATAATAAATCGAATTTCATTGCTTGAAAATGAGATGCTCGAAAATATTAGTCTTGAAATACACTCTTAGAAAAAAAAAACATGTAAATTCAAGTCTACTTAGATGCACATTAGACAGAAATTTGCGCCTGTTTCTAGATTTACAGGATCATACAGGACGTAAAAATGACTGAAGTACACAAAATGAAATTTTCCAAATGCTGCTACACACTTAGCAATTATGAATTTTACACGAGACGTAATTCGCGTTTGTAGAAAGTCTGGGAACATAAAGGAAAATTTCGTGTAACATTATGTCTCCTGAAACTGACACATACGCAATTCGACGAAAGATGTGTTTGATTGAATTTATTTTCTCCTCTCTTTCAACTCATTCTTATGTGCTGAAGGACGCTTGTATGTGTCGGTCTCATGGGATAGAAATTTAGATGACATTTTCTTAGTGTGTAGTGTATAGGAAAATAGAATAGCTTCTTGACGCCAGTTTTTATCTCAATTATCTAGTTCTAGTTACCGTCAGAAAAAAAAAAAATCAATCGGTAATCAAATTTATATTGTATTGGTGAAAATTAGCTCAATCTTTTCCTTTAGGGTTTTTTTTGTGCCTTCATCTCCAAATGCTTGAGAACATTTACAATAAGAGAACATTTACAATAAAACCCAGTCGTTGGTCTTTGTCAAAACTATATTTAAGGATGCTGGATGTTGTATATTATAAACACATGAACTCTGTGACCGTGATTCACTGAAAAAGTTGAATTAGAAAAGATGTACATCCCAAATTTAACTCCATTATATTTACCCAGAAGAGTCAGGTCACGGTAGGTGACTTTTCTCATTTCACCAAGTGACAAACGTCACTCCGACTCTCAGAATAACCCTTAATATTTTTACGAGCAATGACATTCAATCAGTTATACAAATTATGCAACATGCAGCAATCGTTTTGTAATCTGTTAGGGAAGACAGTGTCTGTGAAATTACCATAAATTTAGTTTTACTTATATTCAATTTCAATTGCTTACATTTCAACCATCTACTTAGAAAACGCAAATCTTCGTTCAAATGGGTAACGGCTTCATTTAAATCTTTAGCTGCAATGAATAACACAGTGTCATCTGCAAACAGATTAATGTCACAAAATCGTAAAACACGTCGCATGCCATTAATATACATAATAAACAAAAGGGGCCCTAATACACTTCTCTGGGGCACACCCAGGTTATTCCCCACGGGACTGGAAACAGAATCATTAAAAACAGTCCTTTGAGTTCTGTCAGACAAATAGCTTTCAAACCATCTGTATGCAGTACTCGAAATTCCAAAGCGCTTTAATGCTTTCAACAACAAGGGTCTAGAAATTGTTTCAAAAGCGCGTTTCAGATCCACAAAAACAGCAAAAATTGTTTGTTTACTCTCTAAGTTATCTTTCCATTTTGCTAATACTAAATTTAACGCGGTTTCACAAGAATGGCCTTCCCGGTAGCCAGATTGTTCCGAAATCAATAAAGAATTACTACTCAAATATTCTAACAACTGGCCTTTCACAACAAGCTCTAAAATTTTCTCTAATGTGTGCAACATGTTCATAGGCCGAAACTCTTCGGCTTTAATCGTCCCAGCAACCTTTTGAATCGGAACAACCAACGATTCTTTCCACACTTTAGGTACGTGCCCAGTTTGCAATGATTCATTAATAAGGTCCAGTAAACTGTGACCAATGACATGAAAGCAATCTTGAATAGCTCAAGCATTAACATAGTCTACTCCAGCCGATTTTCCGAAGGAAAATTATTTCTAAGCTCATCTATTGTGATCGGGTGAAAACTTTCAAATCTGCAATTAATATTAACTGGCTGGTTCAATTCATCAGGTTCATTGACCAATTCAATTGATTGGTTGATCAATGAAACGCTATTGACGAAATAATCATTAAACTTAGATGCAATTGCTTGTTTAGACTGTTCTATTGTGCCTTTCAATAATGATTTCAAAATTTTCCATAACTCTCTGCTGTTGTTTTGATGTTGATCAATTTTCCTCTGTATATATTCACAACGAGTTTTTTTTATGGATTGTGAATATTTATTCCGCGCGATTGTGTACTTATTCCAATGATTAGCACTATTAGATCTACAAAATTTTTTGTGCAATTTATCCCTCTTGCGTTTAAGACGCAAAAGATCCAAATTGTACCAACTGTTCGAGTTCTTCAAAGAAACAAATTTTTGTTCAACTAGCTTATTTGTACACGTTTTCGTGGTATTAGTAAAAACAGCTGCAGACTCATCTAAACTACCGCTCGCGATTGGAAAATCCACGCTTCTCTGAACAAGTTTAGAAACAGCCTGTTTTGAATATTTCCTCCAGCACTTCAATTTCACAAAATCATCGCTATTATTCAAGTTATTCTCAATTACGTTAATACCTACTGTCTCATGATCGGTTATTTTCAAATCAGTATCGACAACTGAAAAAACAGAATCAAAATTAGAATAAACATGATCAATCAAAGTTCTACTGTGCCTGGAAATTCGCGTATATTCATCTACCGTTTGTCTTAAATTGAAAAAGTTAGCAAAATGCTTCAAATGATTCGAATTATTATTATCACGCCAATTTATATTGAAGTCACCAGCTATTATATTTAATTTACTCGAATCAAGAAATACCTCAAGCCAGTTCTCTAAAATTTCAATAAAACGCTGGTCACTAGAACTGGGAGAGTGATATAAAACACCATAGTTACCCATCATCATGCCACGTACAACTGTTATGCCCAAGAACCAGTTACCATCAACCATTTCGTTGTGGCGAAGATTGAATTGAACTGTTTCTTTGACATAAATAGCAACACCGCCAGTATGTCTAGAATGTGATAAACAAGCAGTAACATTATATCCCGGAATGCAATACTGATCAAAGGCTTCAATTTCAACAATGTGAGTTTCTGCTAACAAAACCAAAAGTGGACGTTTTTCTTCTACAATCTGACGTAATGCTACGTAGTTTGTTGACAACCCCGCAATATTGAAATACAAAAAATTAAATTGATTACCATTCTGCCTGGAACTCGGTTGCTATTTATTGAAACGCAAGCTGCTTTTCTTTTGTTCAAAAAGTCTCTTGTGCACCAAACATTGAGAGCTGAATGCGGCATGGTTAACGTCCAAGTTAATTTTATGTTCTTTATTCATTTTCAAACAATTAACACATTTCAAAACACTTGTCGTACACTCCGATGTCTTGTGGTTTTGACTACACCGAGAGCATGTATCACAGTTTTTGCAATCAATGCTCTTATGTCCAAATTCTCCACATAATATCACATAATATCAAATAACATATAACGGGGAAAGGTAGGGACCATCAGGGCACCCAAGTAAAACGATTTGGATAGGAAGCATGGGACCGCCTCCTCCCTATTGTTAACATTTCGTGGAACGAGAGCGGGCTCTTTGGCCCCATCTATTGGGTTTATTTTCTTTCGGGGGGGGTTTTTTTTTTTCTTCCTCCCGGGGGTTGTTGACCACCACCAATATAATTCCTGATCATTTTTTTTTTCGTTTTTTCCCCCTCTTTGGGATTTCCCTTGCTGCAATATTTTTTTTTTTTACATAATCAATTAAATCAATCAACAATACATCAAATAGAACAAATAATTGAGTTATATTTATCTTTGAGTCTCAAAGTATGCTGTGCAACTCGGATATGCTGTATACGTGCAACTAGGATTACATCACTCGTAATATTCATTATTTTTTAGAGTCTAAGTAACATTTGAGGAACAGGAAACAAACTAAATGTTTAAACATTAAATTTTCTCAGTGATTCGGAGCAAACGGAGTTCATTTGCTCATGCTATTATATAATCTGAATATGGCGACAACTTCAAGCATCCATAAAATATTTTTTTTTTTTTTTGAATGCCAACGACCGGAAAGGGCACAATTTGATTTTAAATTATCACAAATATGTGGAGATGAAGAAATAAGATGAGCCCTACAAGATAAGATTGTGCTAATTTTTACCACTACAATCGGTGGTCTTGAAAACCCTATTTATGATTTAACTTCATCTTGATTTCTTCTGTCGGTAACTAGATAATGGTCCTTGAGATTTAACTGCTGCAGCATTTGTAAAATTTCATTTTGTGTACCTCAACTTATTTTCACGACACGTCATGTAAGTTATCATTTCGAGTTTTTATGGTCTTGTAAATATAAGAACAGACAATAATTTCGGTCAAACAGGCCGCTCCTTTTACGTGCATCCAAGTAGTATGAGTAGTATTTTTCTAAGAATGTAACTTAATTTGTAATTAAATCGGGAACTCTATTCTACACTTTATTGAGAGAACACAACGAATATGCATGCTCTTCCGTTTCAGTAAAAAACGCACCCATTACTCTCTGCCTCGCATATCGCAAAGCAAATTTTCGTTCCTTTTGCCGATTCCCTCACCTTAAAACCTTTCGGCAAAAGATCGCAGATCACTCACCAATTATCGTTGTGTTCTCTACGCCCCAATAAAATTAATTAACGCGTGTTAAAGGTCCTGTGCCGTTGTCAAAACGACCACCACTATCACCATACGTCGTTCAAGCGTTCGTGAGATCGCCCACTTGTAATGACACCGTATGGCCGTGTCGGGTTAAACAATCCTTTTCAGCAAACAGCCTTCCACCGCAAATGACATTTACTACTGCGGACCCATTGTTGTTTCCAAAAACATCCCCCAAAGTCACCGAGAACGGAGAGACGATAACGACAATCTACCCTTTAACAAGCGAACTAGAAATTGAAATCATCCTACCCAGCCGAATGTGAGCTTCTTCCAAGTGCTCTATGCCACCGAAGGCACATTAGAACAATTGTCGTCCTTTGGTGGAATGACTATGACTCCGGTTCCCCAAAGCCAAGGAGAATGACGACGGCAAACGCGTTGATTTTAATTTTCTCCCTCGAGAATCATCCAGCCGATCTTTCTCGTCTCTGAAATTCAGTCATGCCGTGATGCTGCCTGAGAAGCACGTTCAGTAGGCCAACCAGGCTCAGGTGGAAAGCGCGGGGATGGTGATGACTCTTTGTGCTTCTAATGAGAATAATGATGCTCTCCGTTGTTGTCATCATCACGACCACTATCCTGTCTACTGGAAGGAGTTGGCATGCTGACATCGTGGGGGAATGCATTAATACCATACCCATGCAATTTCTGTTCTGATGAATGTGATAATGATGATTTGCAGAGGTCTTGAACCGAACCTTAAATCCAGTTGATTTTCTATGATTTGAAAATGGAGCACAAAGTGAGAAAAAATGCACAATTCTCGCTCGATGTAGAAAGCACTTAAGTCGGCATTAACACAATCGACTTACATTGAATCCTTGACGATGACTGCGGGAACGCATTTCAGAAGACATCTAGGAAAATCGCAACAGTGCAACACGATTCTTACATTTGGTAATACGAAGTAGCTTTCCACTTCGCTCGGAGCAATCTAATGAATAATCCAATTTCATGGCAAGAGCGAGGGGCGGAGTATGTGTGAGTGTATCGATTGGACGATAGGGCACCCTTCGAGAAGCGAAGTTGCCACCGGGGCTCGACAAGACAGACGGTGCATTTGAGCTCTTCACTCTGAGCAGTGGTTTGACACGTCACTGAGCATTATCTAATTTTCCAGCTGGGAACAATAAAGCCAACCAGTGTTACGTTTCCCTATCGTCCCGGGCCAACCGGAAGATCGTTGCAATGAATAATTGATTGAATTGTAATGTTCCATTTACATCTCCCGGAGGAACTATCGGAGAAGGTCGGATGCAGAGTCATAGTTGCTGCTAGGTTGCTAGGCAGTGGTAGGTCTCGAGCGAGGCATTTGATGGTAGATTGACTTCCGATGAAAACTCAAGACAGCTGGACGAATTTCATCTTCAATCTTCAATCGATGATGGAAGTTTAGTTGATTTGTTCTGCCCACCCCCCCCCCCAACCCCCCCCCCCAATCCCCCACCACCCCCCCCCCCCCCCCCCACCCATCCCCACCCCCTCCCCCCCCCAACCCCCACCCCCCACCTTTCCAACCCCCCTCCCCCTTCGTTTTTGACGTAGGACTACGTCTGTGTTTTCAATACTGGGGTACACGTTCGAATTGCGAAAATTTGAAGCGTCACGAAAAATATATAGGTTTTGAACGTTAATGACTAAGTCATTCCACGATTGATTTTCAAAAGGTTTGCACCAATCGATCGGAACATTTTCTACGCTTCGATTTAAATATTTAAAACCATTGCTTTTTAACATTCAACTATTGAAATTAACGCAAATATAAGGTGATGTCTTATAATGCCGATTTTTCAGAGTAAATTTACCAAATACACAGTACTTTGCTAGCACAGACTTCATATTTAAGTAAGGAACGTCTCCTATGTATCAGGAAAAGATATTTAAGGGGGAAACGTTGGAATTTTCCTTCAGTCTTTCATCGATCTCGAAGATGTTGAGTCAGCGCTCGGCTACGCACCGTCAAGTCGACCATCGACCGACTCTATTGCCAAGTAACATGTCTGGCTGTAACAAATTTGCAATCGGATTGCAGCTCCCACTCGGTCGCATCCACCGTCTGCTCTGGAAGGGCACTACACCGAGTGCGTTGGTGCTGGAGCCCTGGCCGCTGAAGTGTTCGAGTTGGCAGGAAATGCAAACCTGCGACAACGCGTAGGCCAAAATCATACCACGTCACATGCAGCTGGCCATCCAGAACGACGCAGAGCTGATGAAACTTTTTCGGTGTGAACATTTCACAGAGTGTTGTATTTTTCAGGCTGTCCTGCTGTACAAGAAGACCGAGTGAAAAGCCCAAGTTCAATTGGAACCATGTTCTCCCCGTCATTTAAAATCCGCCCTTTTCAGGACGAAGAAATTAATTTGCCTATCTAAAGAGTTAGTTTATTTGAAGTTTATCTTGCGCTCATCCAAATTTAAATTACGACGCACCGGCATAACATGGCATAGCTTTAACCGTCGCGTCCCGGAGTAAGCGGACAAGCAGGTTGGACAACCAACAAACGAAATATTAGGAGTTAATTCGAGTCAAACTGCAACACCGCTGACTGACCATGTGTACACATATTGTACTTCCTAGTTGTACATGGTGGATTAAGTAAATTAGGTTGGTTGCTGGCAGTGGCAAGCACTGTGGAGGGCGCATTGGCATCGCTCAAGCGTTCGAAGGAGCAGCAATCAGAGCGTCCGCCGAAGCAGCCAAGAACCGCTGCCGAGAGAGCTCGTTGTTATCGGGCGAACAAGAAAGCGGCCGAAGGTAATGCGTCTCCATCTACTAGTTGGGACGCTGGAGAAGGCCCTTCAACTCGAGGTAGGAAACCTTAAATTACTTTCGTCAAGAAAATAGCAGGTTTTCAGATAGAGCGTCATATTCATGGCAGTTTTCAAAATGTCATGACAAATAAATATTTAAGCTGTTTTAAATAATAGCATGAGTCAATTTTGAAACATTTAGAGAAATTATTAAAGGCTTATTGAATTCCTGCACGAAAATTATCGTTTAACATTGATTTAATGACAATGATTTTACATATTCTAGGATTGATTTTACATATTCTTGAAGGAATATTGAATATTGAACTGTATAACTTACATATTCTGGAAAGAAACCTTGTATGAACTTGTAAATAAAATTCGAATTGCTCATTTAATCTTGAACCACAGATAAGCAGACATAACTGTTGAAATTTGAATGCGGATGAGTATGAGCTATTTAGTGGAATACCTGTATCTAGAAAATGAGAAGAAAGATTAGTTGTTTCCAGTCGAGTATTAGTACACGGCACTGAAGAAGTCTGCATATTGTAGGCGAAATACGTGTATCTCCCAAGATAAGCAATAAAGGTAGTTAGAATTAAATGGAAATTACTAATCTTTCTTCTCATTTTCTAGTCTCGAAATTTGTTCATCGAAAATGACAAGTTGAATATGTTGATAGTTGGTCGCCTGTTCCACGCATGTTAATTTCCATTTTGTTAGACATTACCGCGATTTGTTCAAATTATTGCCCATTACAGTGTGCTTCACAAATGATGAAAGTGTTCAATTAAGAATTGGTCAACTTTGTCTGTTTGTCTGTGCTTGAACCATCCTTACACTCAAAGCAATACATATAACTACTAGGGAAAGGAGCTCTAATGTGGATCTATGAATCTAGGATTCGGCCTATGCCTTAAAATTCGAAGTAAATATTAGTTCACTATATTTTTTACCCTGAAAATAAAAATTTAAAAATATATACAGTACAGTAGTACAGGTACAGTAGTATCTTCTCACTGACATCAATATGAAGAAAAATTAAGGACATGCAATTTTTAACGATAGGCTGAATTCTAGATCCATAGACCCACATAAGGGCACATTCCCCTACTATTCTGAAATGGATTGTATTTTTATTTGAATTTTAAACTATTATCAAACATTTTTTAGTAAAATGTGCTCAAGCATATACAATCAGCTGATAAGTACTGAGTTGGTACATCAAATTGGTAAAATAATAATAAAATCAAAACCAATTGGAGCAAATTTTACAACAAAGTAAAGTTTCTGTCAAAACTCAAGTCAGTGAATAAATGATGTCTTCTAGTGTTCCGTCCAGTGCGGTCTGGTATTGAGGAATCTAACACATCAATAAGCGCTGTCGATGCTTGCCTTCTTGTCAGTTCAGATTTCCGGCCTTCCTTCGTAACTCAGCAATAACTGGCGTAAACACTATTTTCTGCAGTCGGGACATCTTTGCCATTTGAGGGTTCCGACCTTCCTCCGGTGAAGCTCTGTCTTGTTCTGGCATTAACGACCGAAGTTGCTAACTTGCTAACTAAGTGAATATAACTAATAACACAAGCTTGCAAAATACTCAATAATTTCATTTTATTCCATTTTGTTACAGAACACATCAATAAGCACTGTCAGTTTGCAATGCAAGAGATATTTTGCATATTTCTTGAATAATCGTCCAATGACCTTGATATTCAACTATTAAACATCTAGTAATGACAACCATTATCGTTATAGCAATGAGCAAAACTATCATTAATTATTGAAGTTATATTCCCTAACAGATCCTCAATCATCTTTTACGCCAAAAGGATAGTGGCCCTCTCAATTATCATAGCAAATACAACCGTGGCCGTATCCATTTAACACACACCACCTCCCCCTTCAGGCCCACCCCATGGTTACTAAAAAAAGACAAAAAAATAATATAAACAACATTTCTACTCCTGCATGACCGACCCAGCCACCACCACCCCTATTTTATTTGGGGAAGAGTAAAAAAAAAATTTAAAAAAAAAATGCCGTCCGGAAAAATAAAAACAACACTTAAATAATTTGGAGATTTTTGCCACGGTAAAAAAAAACATATATCATTATTAAAGGGTGTCCACGATGAAATTGCCACACACAAAATTCATTCGCAAAATTCGAGTTTTCATCCGATTGCCATCAAATTTTCAGGGATTGAGAAATAACTATTAAACTTCATTTTACCATTTTACTCGTATTTTATTTACAGTCCATACGCAAATGCCCGCACCTTGGCCTTAACCCCGGCCATAAGATTCTGCACAACCTGTGAATCAACCGTTTTTTGCATGTAAACCCATACTTTCTTCACTTCCTCGACTGTCTTCACTACCTTAGGTCGTTTAAGAAGGTGCTGCTTCATAATCGCCCAGTACTTCTCGATGGGGCGGAGCTCCGGAGTGTTGGGAGGGTTGAACATTTTCGGCACGAAATTGACCTTATTGTCCGCATACCACTTCAGCACGTCCTTGGAGTAGTGGCATGAGGCCAAATCCGGCCAGAAGATTGTTGGGACGTTGTGGGCCTTCAGGAGAGGAAGCAGCCGCTTCTGGAGGCACTCTTTTATGTACACCTGTCCGTTCATCGTGTCCTGGGTCACGAAAGGTGCACTCCGCTTCCCGCACGTGCAGATGGCTTGCCAAACCAGGAATTTCTTCGCAAATTTAGACATCTTCTGAGTGCGGACATGCTCCGGAACGCTGAACTTATCCTTGGCCGTGAAAAACAGGTTGCCGGGGATCTGTTTGAAGTCGGCCTTCACATATGTTTCGTCGTCCATGATGCAGCATTCAACTTTCGTCAGCATGTTGAGGTACAACTTCCTGGCACGGGTTTTGGCAGACTTGTTCTGCTTCTCGTCGCGATTAGGGGCCTTTGTACCTTGAACGTTCGAAGCCCAGCCTTAGTTTTGGCCTTCTGGACAAAACTTCGGCTTAAGTGCAGCTTCTTAGCCACATCCCGAACGGAGGCGTTTGGATTTCGGTTGAAGGCCCCAACTACGCGGTTGTGATTTTTGGTGTTGTACGGAATACTTTTTCCTTCACTTCTGGGCTTTCGATCGGTGGTCAACCGTTCCTCGAACCGCTTAATCACTCGCGACACCGTGGAATTCGCGATTCCCAACGTTTTAGCGATGGAACGATGCGAGAGATCCTTGTTCTCGTGATGAATGCGCAAGATTTTATCACGCATTAGCTGTTCTTTCGACTCTATTTCCGCGAGTTTTGATTACAGGACTTTAAAACTTGCAGGATGTAAATAATGCACTATGAACTAAATCCACCCAAATTTTCATTAAATTCTACCCAACGGTTAAAAAGTTAGAGCAATTTCATAGTGTGGCAATTTCATCGTGGACACCCTTTAATTAATTCCCAACACACTTTCAAGATTCTATAACCCAATAAGGAAAAAGTATTAAGGTTCCCAACCAAACAACAAAATAACCAAATCCACCCCCCCCGGTCCCTCCTTTCCCTTCCAACATACCAACCCTTTAACCCCCAAAATAATTCCAAAAACCAAAATCGTAAAATTTTTCAAACAAATTTATTTCTATCCCCGTCCCACCCCACAAAAACACTCAAAATTACAACTTTATATACGACCTTCCCAACTTCCCTATAAACCCCATTGGGCCTCCCTTATAGTTTTTAAAAAAAGTTTAGTTACCTCTTTTTAGTTTTTATTATCACATTAAAGCGCCCCGCACGAAATATAGTTATAATATCAAATAATAATAAAAAACAAATTTACTCAATTGTTCCACCCCCACGCAAAAACTGCCACCCCAATAACAAAATAAGACATTTTCGATACAAAAATGATAATTATTATGAAATTCTGAGCGATGGAATATCTTTTTTCTGTGGAATTGCTGCATATTTACATGTTTTTTATATTCATTTATTTTTTTATGTTTAATTTTGGCCAGAAATGCTACAGCTGAGCTTTACAGAACGAAGAAGACATCGAAAATTCCCAAAAAAAATATCTTGTTTGGTAAGCAATTTGCACGTTTGCAAAAAGAGTAAATCTTTCGTCGGTACAGGCACAATCAACAAGGAGATCTATCAGAAAGAGTGTCTGCAGAAGCGATTGCTACCCTTCATTAAAGGTCACAAAGAAAAACCTTTGTGCTGGCCGGATTTGGCATCATGCCACTATGCTAAAACTGTGATGGAGTGGTACCAAGCAAATCAAGTGAACATTGTACCAAAAACCTCAAACCCGTCAAATTGCCCAGAGCTACAACCAATCGAGAGATATTGGGCACTGATGAAGCGGAAGCTCTCTGGATAGAAACAAGGAATCAAATAGATCAAAGACTTCCAGCAAATTTGGACAAAGACGGCTTCTACGATTTCTGAAGAGTCTGTACAAACCCTAATGGACGGAGTTAAGCGCAAAGTTCGAAAATTTTATGCAAATACCGAATAACTATGTTTTGTCTTCAGGAATTGTTAAAAAAAAAACATCCCATGAATCTGAAATAAACAACTACGACGGAAATATAATGCGAAATTTATGTTACTCATTGAAGTACGCAGAGGGATTAAGTCCGAATATTGGCAGTTCTTACTACAAATCATATACAGCTGTTGCAAATCAAATATTCCAGCTGTTGCATGTACTGCTTCAAACTCGTCCCATATCCTATTTAGTTAATTAATTGATTTATTTATTACAATAATTCAACTGACAAATAATGTCTACATGAATAAAACTAAAACTAATTATTTGCGACCAGTGGTACGGAAAGAGTCGTGTAGCCGACGACAAAAAACGTCAGCAGATAATTCGAAATCGAAACTATCAAAGAACTCATTGAAGCGTCGGCTGATTGATCCAATTGGCTTGTGCAATGCATAGTTGCTATTGTGAGGTACTAAATGCAGGAATATCAGGAATTCAAGGGCTTAAATTTTTAACAGCAGTGTTGAGCAATCTATGTCACCTGTGAGAAGCTTTCCACTAAACATAGCTTGTTTGACCACCCGTTTCTACTCAAGTGGTTCGATATTTAGTAAACGGCAACGTACAGTGGCATGTTCGCAGGGTCAACCCACCTGAGGAAATAAAGAGCGTATCTTATGAACTTTCATTGAACAGCTTCAATTCTGCCGATCCAGGTGGCTTGGAAGGTGCACAATATGACAACACAAGACTCTAATACTGATCACACAAGTGAGCAGTAAAGTGTTCTAAAGCGTTCCGGATCACGGAACACGTCGACAACTTTAAACATGAACCTTAGTTGACGATTAGCTCTGGCGACAATGTCATCGTAGTGATGTCTAAATGTCTGAATGTCCGATATCCAGGACACTAGATAATACTAAAGGAATTTTGGAAACAATACTTCAATCGCGTTAACTGTCTTATGTAGTGCTTCTTCAAATTATGAAGCTTCTACGGAGTTCAGATAGTTCCGATAGTTTTTCAATTATTATTATTTGAGGGGTGCTGTAGAAGTTAAAAAAAAAAAGAAGTTACATTTTGAACTAAGGCAATAACTGAATATCGACATCCCTATACTAAATAACAAAGAATAACAGTAGATCGGATGTCCCGGACTCAAATAGATTTGGGCCCGCCGTCAGTTGTCTTATAACAGTTCACCGATTTGTCTTGACAGTGCGTTAAACACAATTGCAAAGATACAGGCCCAACAAGGTGGTTTAGTAACCCAAATTTTGTATTATATTTAGCAATAACCGAAAGATCCCAACTGTGAAGCAAAGTTTGCTATATTTGCATCAGTCTAGAAACTACTTTTAACGATAGACGACAAGAAGCAAGAAGGAGTTTTCGATTGCTCTCGGAATTTGATTTTAATTTTATCAGATTGCAGACCCTTGTCATTTAACCGCCCCGCCTTCTTCCACAATGTCTTTACCAATATGCCACCAACATCGAAAACCACTTGTTCCATCAAATCATAATCGTGACAGGCTTTTTAATCAATCAAAATTTGTGCGAGGGTCCAGAAAGGATTCTTTTGTTCCTCACTCTCTGTTAATAAATATTTATTCACATTATTGAAGAAATCGACCAGTTTTTCCCCTGTGTCCCTTACTCCACCCCTCGAAATCTACAATTCATTAAGACAGCACCGCGTATCATTGTCAGCTCATTGTCATATCCTACTTTCTGCGTGTTACTTACATTCTTAACCTCCAACATTCATCGGAGCATGAAAATGCGTGAGTGGCAGCCGAAAAGCGCTCATTTGCTGGTGAAGTAGATGTCATCAATTGCGGAGGGGTTGCATGCAGCGCTCACATTTTTGCTTTTATTATTTGATTTGCTGTTGCGCTGCACGATGCTCTGTCAATATTGGACCATGCTGCTAGCTGGTCCTTCAATGTAACCCAGTACCTATCAGGACAATAGTACGCAGCGGAGAAATTTGCTGGCATGATATTTGCTTTTGTTTACCCGGAGAGCAATGTAATTTTGTCGTATTAAATCTAGTTCGGATGAAATGACAGAAGGACAATAGACACAACTCAGGAAACTATCATAAGTTTGTTGACTTGAAGTGCAGGAGAGCCCTTTGGGTTTGGTTATGATTTGATTTGATTTGCGGTACAAATTGAATTACATTGATGGCAAAAGCTGGCGAGCGAACAATGTCACTGGCAATCTTATGAGTTGGATTGTCATATCGGTTACGGTTGTCATACAATGAGCGTTGAGCGACGGTCAGTGATATTTCCCGCCTCTCGTACGATGCCAATATTGATGCGTATGGTCGACGTGATGCGATGAAATTCAATCTTACAAATTGAAATAAACTCATTTATTTATTTCATCGAATCGATACCTTCTGTTAAACCATAGGAAACGGTGGAGCGATTTCTCCTTTGTTGAATGTATAATCATGCAATTGATTGCTCTATTTAATGAACTGAAAGAATAAGATATCAGCAATATATTTCACCCTTTTGCCCTGGGTTTCCTCCCCAACTAAATCACATTTATGAATCTGAAAAAAGTGGTAAATCTCCATCTAATATCGCCCTGTTGCTATACATTTTCGTAACGACTTATTCAACGTGCATGAACGGGAAGGATAAAGAAAACAACAATTTCATATTCAAATTCCGAAACATGCACACGAAACGATGACAGAACCCGCACTGACAGTTTTGAAAACGAGAAAAAAAGGGAACTCCCAGTACCATGAGATAATACTCGAAGCGAATGAACGGAAAAGCGAAATTTATGACTACACGAGTATCATATATAGAAATGAGAAATATCTATCATTTAAATGAGCATCATTTATCTTAATGCGAGAAGCGGTTTTTGGTTGCTGGTAAAGAAGTTTCTTTGCCTTATTTTTTATATTTTTGCGAGCCATCATTCGCAAATTGGCAGTGCTTGGAAAATTTTGGGGGGAAGAAGAAAAAGCCACTTTTCGATTGTATTGGGTGATTTTGATTGTCTAATGATGGATATTTCAACCAAAGTGTAATTTGGACACGATACCAAATTGGTGAAATTGTTGAATGTGGCTAAATCAACTGTTACCAACGTATTAAAAGTGTTTGGTGAACCTTTGTCGACAGCCAGGAGAGCTGAATCGAGGGTAAATCGAAAGCCGGAGGCCACAGCAACGACAAAAAGAGCGGAGACCCAACCTCTCCGTCCGAGATGCCGCAAAGAAGCTGGGAGTGGCACCTTCAACCGTAGATAGAGTCAAAAAAATGAGCTGAACTGTCGACTTACAAGAAAATGGTGACTCCAAATCGCGACGATAACGATCGCGAAAGTTGTACACCACGATGCTGACGAAGTTTGATTGCGTAGAACAGGACGATGAAACCTACGTCAATGCAGACTTAAACAACTTCCTGGGCAGGAATTTTAAATGGCAACCAGACGGAGAAAGTTGGCAGATATTTTCAAGCACATTAAACTGTCAACGTTCGCGAAGAAATATCTTATGTGGCGGCCATCTGTACCTGTGGCTTGAAGAGCAACGTTTAAATTGCGACCGGAATCGTCAACCAGGAAATTTATCTGAGAGAGTGCCTACAAAAACGTTTTCTGCCTTTCCTGAAGCGACACAATTGTTCTGTTCTATTTTGGCCGGATTTGGCATCTTGCCATTACGGAAAAAAGGCCATAGAGTGGTATGCTGCCAACAACGTTCAAGTGGCGCCTAAGGATAAGAACCCTCATAACACGTCAGAGCTCCGCCCAATCGAACAATATTGGGCCATTGTCAAGCGGAACCTTAAGAAGACTCAAAACGCTGTTGTGAGAGAGAAGCAGTTCAAGGCAAACTGGCGTTCTGCGGCGAATAAAGTGGACAAGGAGACTGTACAAAATCTTATTGCAGCTGTTAAACGAAAGACCCGGCAATTTGCATTCGGTAAAAAGGAAGCGTGGCTGAATATTTCTCCTGTATTCTGTGTTAACTGAACTTGAAAAAGAATTTGACTTATTAATAAAAAATTTGATCGACTCACAAGCATTACTGTTTGACCAAATTTTGATCGGAACACCCTCTAGTGTAATAGCCTGCAGAACAATGCTCAAATAGTATATTACCATTGGCATTGCTTCGAGAATTATGTTTTGCATTGAAATCACCAATTACGAAGAATTTAGACCTACGGCGGGTAAGTTTCTGAAGGTCACCCTCGAACCAGTTCTTTTGCTAGCCAGTGAATTTGGCATGTCAAATAGGTAGCTCTTAAAGTTACTTGGCCAAATTTTGTTTCAACTGAAACCCCCAAAGTTTCAAAAACTTTGGTTTCAAATAAAAAAAGAATGTGATTTTTGATACGCCTATGGACAATTATGACAACGCCACCACCAAAAACGACAAAACAATTTGGATCTCTTTTGACTTTATGGGCAGGTTTGAGAAAATTTCAATCGAATGAAAGGTTCCGCTAAGATTAAAGAAATCCACGATAAAATTTTGTGTTGTTCCTTCCCAATAATTCTGGCAAATGAAACCAGTAGGGATGAAAGTGTTCGAAGTGAAGAAGTTTTTGGTAATAATTACAATGTTTGTAGAGATGACCGTAACTTTCATCAGTCTGAAAAGAAATCAGGAGGGGGTGTACTAATTGCCATTTCCACAAATTTCAATTCAGAAATCATCACGGCCGAAAAAAGTAAGGATTTCGAACATGTTTGGGTAAAAGTGCATATGTCGGGGGAAATACACGTATTTGCCTCTGTGTATTTCCTCCGAACAATGCTCGCAAAGACTCATATGAAAAATTCTTTAGTATTGCCGATGAAATTTCGGCCAATCTTATCCCAGAAGTGAAAATTCACATATACGGGGATTTTAATCAACGTAGTATTGATTTCTTTCCAGACACAGAAAATGAAAGTATCTTACTTCCAGTCGTTGGGGAAAATGAAACACTGCAGTTTATATTTGACAAAACTGCCAGTTTAGGGCTCAATCAAATAAATCATGTAAAAAATCAGCAAAATTACTATTTAGATTTTTTATTGACAAATATTCAAGAAGACTTCTGTGTGACCGAATCTCTTATTCCATTATGGAAAAATGAAGCATTTCACACAGCAAATGAGTTTTCCTTATTTATACACCAATACCAAAAACCCGACGACAGCGAATATGAAGAGGTCTTTCAATATCACTTGGCAAACTTTGACAGTATTTAGCATAGGCTAAGTATTATTAATTGGCAAACGATTTTTAGAAACGAGGAAAATGTCGAATCTTCTGTTGATGCATTTTACAAATTATTATTCGAAATTATAGTTGAACATGTACCATTGAAAAGAATAAGAAAACAAAGTTATTCAAAAAACCCAGTTTGGTATAATGAACAAATAAAAAAATTAAAAAACCAAAAGCAAAAAGCACAGAAAGTATACAAATAGTAGCAACGAGAATCTGGTAAATTATTTGAATATTTGCGACCAGCTGAATCAAGCCGTTGCCATTGATGTGTATAATTTAAAAACCGAGTTAGAGATTAAATCCAATCCAAAAAAAAATCTTTAACTAAGTAAAAACCAAATTGAAATCTGACAATTTTCCATCAAAAATGTACCTAGATGAAAATGTGGGTTCTCCCTCGCCAGAAATTTGCAATCTATTTGCAACTTTCTTCCAAGATATATAAACCACATTTTCTGAAGCAGATCGTGATCGCAAATATTTCGGTTTCTTTCCAGAATTTAGTGGAGATATTAGTGTAAACAATATAAATGTGCATGACATAAAAGAAGCATTGAAAAAACTAGATGTCTCCAAAGGATGTGGGCCCGATGGGACTCTCCCCATTTTTCTGAAAAACTTAGCTTCGGAGCTTACAACTCTCATGTTTTGGCTTTTCAATATGTCGATCGAATCCGGTATTTTTCTCAACTCGTGGAAAAGTTCCTATCTAGTTCCTATTTTTAAATGTGGCAAAAAATCTGACATACGAAATTATCGCGGTATTGCTATTATCTCTTGCATTCCAAAACTTTTTGAAGCGATTATTAATGAAAAACTATTTTGTCCAACACTCATAAAATATTTTATTTTATGCTGTTCTTTTCCCCCCCTCTCACAAAAACTGAACGTTGGGTCATCCTATTAAATAATTTTGGTAAAAATAAAAAGATTCCGGAAATTTTTTACCCGAACAGTATAAAATTTCACCGAAATCCGAAGCCGGTGAAAAGTTCGTTTAAAAATAACCAATTACTTTAAAATTTTCTAAGTGTGTACTTACTCACTTACTTATGACAACCCTTAAAACAGTACCTGCGTTTAAATGTTCCACTACGAAACCAACGAAACTAATCAAACGATTTAACGTAGTCTACGTCAACCGGTCGTGAGTCGTGAGTTATACACAACCCCACTGATTTTTTTTTATGAATTCATTTATTGGTACAGGCTCAATCAAATCAACTTTACAGAGCTAATGCGCGCATTAAAAGAAGCGACTTTTTTTTCGGATGGATGGTAAAAAAGAACGGAAAAGGTATTTTAACAAACGAAATTGCATTTTATTTATTAAGAAATTAAAAATTTCACAATAACACTTCACCTTTGGCAGTAAGCCGGAACTTTGGCCATAGGTAAAAAAAAGAAGCTTGTAGGCATATTCTTAAGTTCCTTGGTCGCCTTTTTGATCACATCATCCTTCGTTTTGGCCACAACATTATTTGAATATCCTCTCCTCTTCAAATTGGCCCAGAACTTTTCCATTTGGGCGGAGTTGGGGCACGTTGGGAGAGTTGGCATGCTCCATTTCCTCCAACGCCCGCTTCAAGTAGTGGGCCGACGCTAGATCCGGCCAAAACACCACGTCGTCATCCTTGTGGTACTGTTTAAAGGAGGCGGCATCTTCTGGGAGGCACTTCGTACTGTAGATTTCACCGTACACTGCCAGCCCCGACAAAAAGAAGAGGGAACGTTACATCCCCTTTTCACTGATTGTGAGCCACATCAACACCTTCTCTTGGGAACCTCGTGTGCGCTTTGTACTTTTCATCGCTGCTAATTTCTTTTGTAGGGGAGGTGAAGTAGCCTTTGCCGTCCAACGTGAGGTACGTCTCGTCGTCCATAACGACCACCACGTTCCACATCGCCGGGAAGATCTCTTTGACCAGAATCTTCAGCTGTTGTTTCTGGGTTTCCGCATAGTTCTCCGACACGGCTGGCTTGGACTGACGCTTCCGCATGTGGATATTCATTTTGGCCAAATACTTCTTGACCTTTATATAGGCAACTGGTATATATTGACTACTGATGGACCAACCACCAGGTATGCATATCAAGGAACATAATGCTATATAAATGAGCCTGGGTACTCCTGGGGCACACGAGCGGGGACTGCGTATAACCGGACATGTTTTTCGTTAAAATTACCTCTAACTTTTAAACAATAAAATATACCCAAACACTAAGTTCAGCAAAAACATGCAACATATTTTTCTCTACATTTTGTCTCACGATTATTTTTTCCTTACAATTGAACCTTAAAAGTTAGAATGAAAAAAACTGATTTTTAAGGGACACCCTAATCTAAACCAGCAAAATAACTCGGACTACAGCAGTGCGCAAGCGCCGGACGCTCCAGTCCTGAATGAACAGGTTGTAGCATTTGGAAAGTAAAGCTATCGGTAAAGTTTGGAACTAAGAAACTATCACCACAAGATGGACAACATTTTTAGGTACAACTTTGTAGAAAACACCATGATTCGGAAACATAACCCTTAGGAGTTATTAATTTCGCCGTGAAAAAAGGCTTTTCCGATCACTGTGCGACGTAACTTTTCTCACTTCACCATAAGACAAATGTCACTTCGAAACTCGAAAAATTGTCCCCAACATCTTAGAGATCCTTTGAAATAACATCAATGACGGATTAACTACCGTCCATGTGAAAAGTGCTGACGGAACCTACATTTTTTAGTATAACTTCCAACTTTGCCAGAGCTTCTAGCAGGCTTCACCCTCAGCATTGAAGTCTCCTCCGACGACGACCGGTTTTTTCCGATGAGCTTCTCGGTCGCTGCATCCAGCACCTAGTGGAACTCTCCATGGTTCACCGGGGTTTACAACAGCTGCATACAAAGATCCCGATGATTTTGGCGATCACGAAACCTTCGTATGAACTGTACATTACTTCCTGGATTAGGAAACTGCCCATCACTTGTATCGCAGCCATCGCCGCTCTATCTGCCACCCTCTGCTCCGACGTCACACTTTGTTTCTGTTGTTGACTGCCACATCAGTTGCTGTGCTATGTCGCAATGATTGAGGTTAATTTGGGTTACCTCAATTACTGTCGACCTGCTTCGCCTTTATATACTGAGCATCTGAAGCCCCTCGTCATGTTGTCGTTTCCGTCCTACTGTTTGCAAAACATGCACCACGGTTGCTCTATGTAGTCTCTTGCAAAATGGCCCATCTCCCCGTATGTCCTGCACAGATCAGATCTGTCAGGGCCTTTGCGGTTCCTTCACTGGTGACCAAATCACATGCACTTAAAGAATCTCTCCAATTCCCAAGTAGCACACTACGGTCATTATTAGTTGTAGTTACTTGATTATGACTTAGCAAGTCATATTTATGTTATCTCAACCGAATAGCAACAAGTGTGCTACTAGTGTTCCTTCGCAACTAGAGGGACGACTCTTAGTGAGCACATCGACCACCCAACTTTTACTCGACTCGACTTCAACAGCTTGTTGGCTGCAGCTGTCGATAAACGTATCAACCGGATTGTCACTGGTGCATCTCCAAGATCGTAGGGTCTCTTCAGTGCCCTCTTCAGCTCGTCTTCTATTGTGATCTCGTCCAGATCCCTGGGGGCTTTTCAACGAGCGTCTTGAAGGTTGTACTTTTGACGGCAGGATCTTTCTTCAGCTCAAAGAGGATCTCACCTTTCTGGGTGCGTCTGATTTTCACCACATTCTCCCCTAGTTCCTCCAATTCCGGAGCAGCTCTCACTTTTCGGAGGAGTTCAGTGTATGTCGTTCCACTTTTTACCTAAAAAATCAGAGCGTTTGTCTCGCCGAAAGGTTTTGAAATTGTAGTCATTGTAGAGCATAATTTATCTTATCCTTGCCATTTCACCACCCATCGGCAAGCAACATCACCTAACCCGGAACAACGCAGACTGCAAAGCGACTCACACATACTTTGTCGACTATACCGCTATACGAAACGTTCGAGGCATGTGAAGCAATTCATCGGGATGTCGAAACGCGAACTGTGGCAGCAGCGCAAACACACACCATCGGGTGAGAGAATGTTTGGTTCGTAGAGCACAATCGTCAAGCCACATAATAATGATACAGCTCGACAACCGCCAGACACACAAACACGTTGGTGATTACGAGAGCGCAATGAGAACAAGTCACAAGTCTCTCACGCACACATCAGTCAAGACTTGCCAAAGGGGCCATCAAACAATCCAGTCGAGGAGAAGTAGAGTTTTGTTCAGCCCGTAGGAGATGCTGCATACGCTGTAGGCTCCGCTCACGACCGTCAAGCCAGAATTATTGCTTTGCTAGGGTGACCAGTGAAAAATCATTGCATTAAACTGGGGCAAGTCATACGCCATCCACGCAATGTGAAGAAGTAGATTGTTCGCCGCTTTGGATCTGATCTGTACGGAAAGGAAAACTAAATTAAGCGCCGGTGAGACGAGAGACTTTGGAAACAATCACGCTAATTAAATCTTAACTCCATGTGTAAGTCCACGTCTACCTTCACGTCTAGCCCCACCCCTCACACTTTCATTTGATCATCTATTCTTCCTTTTTTCCCCTCCCCTCCCCCCCCCCTCCCTCCCCTTTCTCTTTTCCCCCTCTCTCCTCTTTGTTGCTCTTCCTTCCCCATTTCCGTCCGTCTCCCCCCGTCCCCCCCCTCGCTGCGCCACCCCGCTTGCTTCCCAGAGCCGTCTCTCGCCCGATGTCGACCCCCCGCCCCCCTTTGCCTTCCGTTCTCTCTGCCCCCCCACCCCGGCGTTCTCACCGCGGGCGTTCGGGTGTGTTTTTTTTGGTTTGTGCCTTCCCCCCGCCTTACATCATCCGTGTTTCTGCCTGCCCTCCTTCCTGCCTCTGTTGCTCTTATTTGAGCCTTTATTGAATTAGATTTTCAATTTTTGAATACCCCTTTACTACCGCCAAGTGTGGGCTGCGGCCATTCATCGGAAGAGGTGGTCGAACGGTGGAGGAAGGAGTACACGAACGGCGTACGAAGGCATAGCAAGCAAGAAGAGTGGAAGAGCTCTGCCTGGCGGTGAGGCTTTCGGTTAGCAGACTCTCCATCGGTAGGTCAACGAGCCAAGATCTCCGATTGTCAACAAGGCAACGGCAGATTACGTCGTATACAACATGGTGCAGTGACTCCCTACGTAGGCAATAGAGTAATAGTGGTGTCGTGAGTATCTCAACATTGGAAATAAGAACTTGAGATAGGTTGAGGAGGGATAGGAACCGGTTTCCGGTGAAGGGTTGATGCCAAGAGAGGTGCAACTGCCTTTAGTGTTTGAGTTTTGACCAACTTTGGTAGCACCGCTCTATACTCTACCGGGATTCTCATAACAACTTGTTTCTATTTTTTCGTTTTTTTTCTCTTTCTTGTTTCCAGCAATGCGCCATACACTGCCGTCTCCATTCTGCTCGACGTTGTTGAGCTTTTTCAACTCCCCCTCTTCACCTGGTGTATCCCTTTTTCTTTACTCCGAGCGTGGATTCTGGGGTTCCTTCGGCGTCCTTAGTGCTTCAACCGTTGCCTTCTCCGTTGCCTTTTCGGTGTCCTCCAGAACCTTTTCAGCATTCTCTGCTCTCATTCTCAGTGCGTCCTACTCGCATTAGACTGCAATCACGGCCGATTTGACACACGTCACCATCTCCTTGATTTCCTTGTGAACGTTGTGTCTGTCCTGTACAAACTCGTAGAGTTCGTCGATCCGGTTCATGTACCTCCACCATGTTTTTCTTCCCAAAACTGCCCCCTTGAACTGTGCTACTGCTGCGTTTCGGAGTGAACATCTGGGTCAGGTACCTCTGTGACTTGCTACTGCTGGTACTCACGGTGGAATTCGGCACTAGTGACCACTGTAGCTTTTTGTTTCTTGTGAACACTATCACACCTCCGTCTTCGTTTTCTGGCGCTTTGACGTCGTCGTTCAATTTTGTTTGTTATTGTTTTCTTTTTCTTGTTTTTTGTATTTTATTACGTTGTCCTCCATTTTGTTGGGTCCCCCTTCGGGCCGCTATCTCCACACGTCGTAAATAGTTGGTTAGTATGGTCCTTCATGGGGACCGTGTTCAGAGCCGGATCGGCGTAAGTCAGGAATGTTACATCTGAGCCTACCCCCATAGTTTGGTGACGGGTTTCGAACGTACCGGGAGGCCTGCCAAGGTTTTACCGGGACGGGGCAGCCGCACCATTAGCCCACTCTTCCATACTGAAGAAGCAGAATAGCCCGACTACCAGCCCTGCGCATCAAGTCCAATCCGTTGATTCATGCCGTATCCTTAGTCGATGTTGTGACTAGTATGCCGAAAATTAGGATCTCACTAGCTTTGATCCTAATATGCCGGTTGGCATCTCTGTGCGGTGGGCAAGCGTGGTTGAACCGACTTATAGCGGCACGTACTCACTTGTCAGAGTTGCTTTGGGATTTTGGCGGTATTCTATAGAAATTCAACAGAGTCCACTGTAGAATTCCGCCACATCCTAGGTGAGCAACCGCTGCTTTTCCGGGTTTGCTTATTGGCAATTCGCAACTAACCTGTGAAGGCCACTCCTTTATCCGCAACCTATGGACCCGCATGGCAGTTGGCAGCTGAGCCCCACGCGCGCGTGTGTGTGTGTGTGTGTGTGTGTGTGTGTGTGTGTGTGTGTGTGTGTGTGTGTGTGTGTGTGTGTGTGTGTGTGTGTGTGTGTGTGTGTGTGTGTGTGTGTGTGTGTGTGTGTGTGTGTGTGTGTGTGTGTGGGGGGGGGGGGGTTGTTTCAAATTGACAATGTTTTTCACCTACCACTGGCCCGTTTTGCATGACACAAATGCCAACGAATTGTATATTGGTTCCAATGAACGATATTTAAGGGTTTTGTTATCAGTCCTCTGGTTCCGGAAATATCTCAGGACCATGTTTCCTTTAATTTTGATCGTTTATGAATAATTGGCCTTAATCAGGTTAAACCCATTATGCGAACCTTAATTCATATGATAATCCAATAAGAAAAACTACAGTAGGCATATTTATTTACCAAATCAATCTCACCTAGGCCTGATGCGGGTATCCCTCTGGAAGTGGCCATTTTGTGAAAAAAAAAAAACAAAACAAAACCCACTATACGACATCTCAATTCACATGAAAATTTGAAACAGAAATAGAATGGTGGTTATTCCATTACATGAATACATGCGGACATGTTCCAAGGTACCCCAGGGGAAGTTTGATTTCATTTTGAAATCCAAGAACGGATGTGTTAAATTTGCAAAAATACAGGTTTTTTCGGAATGGGGTTGGTGTGAGGATACCAATTATAGATATACGACGCCATTTTGGAATTCAAAATGGCGGCCATTGGTTCTCCAATGTTTTCAAAAATAAAATAAAAATCACAAGTTGGCCCAGGGAAGATGCGTCGAAGCTGATAATTGATGTGTGAAATCGTATTGAAACCCGCGATCAGATTTTTGCCATCACTACCCCAGGAAAAGTGGCCAGTTTTTAACGTGGATCAAATCCCATATATTAACACC
>JAHHFK020004009.1:0-77430 GCA_024533555.2 Aedes koreicus | reverse complement strand
GCTCCTCGGTCAACCGGCATCGAATCACCAGACGAAACTACCATCGCGCCAGTTGGGAAAGGTTCCGACAACACGTTGACGACAACATCGATTTCGACATGCACCTTGATTCGGTTGATGACATCGAACGGCAGCTGCAGAGCATCGAGCAAGCGATCTCCCAGGCCCGGGAGCAACATGTACCGGTGATTGGATCAGGTTATCAACTCTGTGTACCTACTGATATAGACCTACCAAAGATTTAATCTAATTGGTGAATGCCATCTGGTTGGAACTACCAGCCAACTGGCTAAACACACGCTAAAAAGTGACTGTAATTCAGTGACAAAAATTACCAAGGCCAGAAATGGTGCACTTTTAAGAATAACAATTTTTCCTAAGGATAAGATCTTGCAAACTTTCCAGATTAAGTAAAGCTGTTCTGAAAGTTAATAAAAATGTACCTTAAAAACTAAGCGAAGGCCTATCTCACTGCTGACTTTACTAGAGAAGAACAGCTCTAAGGATTGCTTGATAATTCTCTCCCATAAGGCTGCAGAGATAAGCTGTTACTTTGCCAGCTCCTTGCATCTTGAGCATTTAAGCAAAGGGAATTTACACAAAGCCAAGCAAGAAGAAAGCTTATAAATAAAATACTGATATTAGTCTCAATGATTTTTGGGTAAGAGTTAGAGATCTCAGCTGATGAATTGTTGGAATTGATACTTTCAAAGGACTAAAAATACTTCAAGGCTCTCAGGTTTCTGATAATATCATGAACTCTTGAGCTCATTAATTTGTTTCAGAAGCACCCATGTTTTAACCCATCTGGTGTTGATTTTCAACTAATGTGTCTGGATTTGAAGCACTTTCCTCATGTGTTGGTTTTTTACCAATGTTGCATTGCATTCAGAAATTCTCTAAAAGATCTTTGCTCTGTGAGCTTGCAGACAATCAGCCTTTCCTTTAGAGGATCAAAACTGTTTGAGGTTGCGATCTACTTTGTTTGGCTTCTTTCTAATTCTGTTGATGAGCCTAACATCTTGCTGATTGAATAATTTGGCTTTTGATATGGCTTTGCCGTCAATTCGTTTACAATTTGGAATTTATAAATTCAACATCTTCTAGGCGGAATAAGTTCATTTCTGAATTATTCTGCTATGGCATTTTTTGAGATTGAGAGAGTTATTTTATAATGTGTGGCATGATGGCTTAAAAAGGGGAAAAATTGTTATACCTTCTTCTTATCTGCTTGGTGAAGAGTAATTAAAAATTATTTGGCTGATAGGATATTCCATGGGGTGCGTCATGGTGTAGCTTTTGATGTGTTTGGAAATCTCTGCCATGTGCTCCAGAAGTATACTAGGTCTACTTCTGTTCAATTCTTTTATGCTCTGATATACTGGTCTATATGAAAATGAATTTTTGCCAGTTGTTCGTTGTTGATGAGCATGCATGCGTCCAAGGCAATGCTAGGCTCTCTAAGAGCGCTTACAATGAAATTGCAGTTTTGTTTGAATGTTCTGCTAGAATGCTCTACCAAATGGAAGATCTGTATCAATGGTGGAAAGACTCAGGTCATCCAATTTCCAAAATGATTCATTCTGCATTAAGACTTCAAGCAATAAAGAACTATTTAAATATTGTATCAAGTACAACATTTGGCGACGAGGAAATTATCGAATTCATCGCTTTGGAGGAAGAGCTGCTGTTTATCTCAAGATGGCAAAACCTGGAAGTGACGAATTTCAAGAACTCTACCAGCAAATCCTGCGGCAGAACAAGCAGATGGCGGAACAAAACGCTCGGATGATGCAGATGATGGAACGCTTCGGCATTCAAGAAAGCGGTTCCTCCAATCGATCATCGAGTAGCCCGGAGTTCATTATCGAATCTCTGGCTTCCAACATTCGGTAGTTCGTCTACGATCCAGATAACGGTCTCGTTTTCGTCCGGTGGTACCGGAAGTATGAAGACCTCTTCCTCAAGGACGGGGCGAAGTTGGACGATGCGGCAAAAGTGCGGTTGCTGTTGAGAAGCCTCAGCGTAATTGTTCACGACAAATACGTCAACTTCGTGCTCCCAAAGTACCCTCGTGAGTTTTCGTTTGAAGAAACGGAGAAAATGCTGAAAGAATGCTGTTCAGCGTGCGGATCTCCTTGTTCAGCAAGCGGTACCTGTGCTTCCAGCTGACCAAAAATGATGCAGACGATTTTTTGTCGTACGCTGGAACGGTGAACAGGTGCTGTGAAGACTTTGAGCTCAACAACATCACAGCGGATCAGTTCAAAAGCCTGATTTTCATCTGTGGGTTACGATCTTCGAAGGACGCTGACACCCGAACGAGACTCCTATCAAAGCTCGAGGCTAACGCGGAAGGACTGAATGTACCCTAGAATCGCTCATAACGGAGTGTCATCGCCTTCAAAACCTCAAGCACGATGCTGCCATGGTGGAACAGAAGAAACCGGTTAGCTCAATCTGTGCAGTCACGCAGAACAAGCCTCCACCGGTCAAATCCGTTTCCAAGGAAATCAACAAGAAGAAGCTTGATGGTCCCAAAACACCATGTTGGCAGTGCGGCGCAATGCACTACATCCGCGACTGCACCTACACGAAGCATGTTTGTCGGGATTGCAAGCAAACCGGCCACAAAGAGGGTTATTGTGGCAGTTACACTTCAAAGGCGGCGCAAAAGAAGAAGAAGAACGTCAACGGAATATTCTGCATCAACCAGGTTAGCTGTTCTTCAAGACGGAAGTTCCTGACGGTGGACATCAACGGGTCGCAAGTTACCCTACAGTTGGACACCGCGTCAGATATATCAATCATTTCGAAAAGAGTAAGAACCTGGAGTCGCCATCACTATCTCCTACTACACGGAGTGCCAGGACAGCATCAGGTAATCTTCTTCATCTACTTGGAGAACTGGAATGTACAGTCACACTCGGAGGTGTCACCAAAATCGCAACTTTCTACGTGACCAACAGTTGCATCAACCTGTTCGGTCTGGACTGGATAGAGCTATTCGGACTATGGGACACTCCGCTGTCTGCAATTTGTAACCAGATCCACGTTGCTGCTAGTCAAGACAATCAGATCCAACGGTACAAAGCTGCATTTCCAGAAGTGTTCATGCCTGGCCTAGGACTCTGCAAGAAGATGAAGGCAAAACTCTTTCTCAAACCCGATGCCAGACCCGTTTTCAAGCCCAAGCAACCAGTTCCTTTCACGTCCATGGAGAAGATCAATGCAAAGCTGGAGCGTCTTCAATCTCTAGGTATCACTACGCCAGTGGAATTTTCACAGTGGGCTGCTCCAATCGTCGCAGTAAAGAAACCAGAAGGAAAAGTACGTATCTGTGCCGATTACTCTACCGGTCTGAATGCTGTTTTGGAGCGCAACCATTATCCACTACCGGTTCCTGAAGACATACTCAGCATATTAAATGGATGCCCGTATTTTAGTATCATTGACCTCAGTGATGCTTATCTTCAAGTGGAAGTTGACGACGACTCGAAGCAGATGCTCACAATCAACACTCATCGAGGTCTCTTCCGTTTCAACCGGCTCGCACCCGGGGCTTTCCAGCAGCTGATGAACAGCATGATCGCCGGCCTTAAAGGAGTGGATTCATTCCTGGACGACATCTTGGTTTCGAGCAAAACCGAAAAGGAGCACCACGAGTACCTCAACGCTTTGTTTCAACGGCTTCAAGCTTACGGTTTCGTTCTACGGGAAGAAAAATGCAACATTCTTCAGCCGCAGATCAAGTATCTTGGACACATCGTTGATGCCAAAGGTCTCCGTCCTGACCCATCCAAGGTGGAAGCTATTGTCAAGATGCCACCTCCCAAAGATGTCACAACTCTACGTTCATTCCTTGGTGCAGTGAATTTCTACGGAAAGTTTGTCCAGGAGATGCACCAGCTACGACGCCCACTCGACGCACTGCTCAAGAAGGATGCCAAATTTGTTTGGAATCAGGAGTGCCAGAAATCGTTCCAGCGGTTCAAGGAGGTACTTCAATCGGATTTGATGTTGACGCATTATGATCCTGCATTAGACATCATCGTTGCTGCCGACGCATCGCATTCCGGTATCGGGCATGCCTTTTCCACAAGTTCCCAGATGGTACACTCAAAGCCATCGCTCACGCATCCCGTTCTCTCACTCCCGCGGAGGCAAACTATGGACAGATCGAGAAGGAAGGTCTTGCGTTGGTGTTCGCCGTGACAAAATTCCATCGCATGCTGCTAGGACGCAGGTTTACTCTCCAAACGGATCATCAACCACTACTGCGGATCTTCGGACAGAAGAACGGAATTCCGGTTCACACGGCCAACCGCCTTCAACGTTGGGCACTGACACTTCTGTGCTACAATTTTGGAATCGAGTACGTGTCCACTACGCAATTTGGTTATGCCGACGTACTATCTCGCCTTATCAACAGTTACGTTAAACCGGATGAGGATTTCATCATCGCCTCCATTGAACTGGAAGATGACGTCGAGGTTCCACTCCAAGAAGCCATTACCTCGCTACCTGTGACATTCAACTCGGTACGTGGCGCAACTCTCAAATGCCCCGTTCTCCAACAAGTGGTCCAGTATATTCAGAGTGGATGGCCTGCCAAACTAGACAGCATCGCAAACACTGCCGTACGCCCTTTCTTCGCTCATCGAGATGCATTGTCGGTAGTGAAAGGTTGCATCATGATGTCCAACCGTCTGGTGATTCCGGAAAATTTTCATCGGAGAATGCTCAAGCAACTCCATTGAGGACATCCTGGAATGGAGCGGATGAAAGTTGTTGCACGTAGCCACGTGAACTGGCCAAGAATCGATGAAAACATTGCTGACTTCGTCAAGAGATGTGACAGTTGTGCCACACATTCCAAGTCACCACCCAAGGCTCCGTTGCATTCGTGGCAACTCACACAATCTCCCTGGGAACGAATTCACATCGACTTTGCTGGCCCACTTAACGGTCTATACTTCCTGGTAGTTGTGGACGCCTTCTCGAAGTGGCCAGAAATTCGCATCGTACGATCCCCGACTACAGCAGTAGTAATCGAGTTCCTGAATGAGCTATGTGCACGCTTTGGTATTCCCAACGTCATTGTCTCCGATAGCGGTACCCAATTTACGTCGGAACAATTTGCGGCTTTGTGCAGGAAGAACGGCACTCAACACTTCCGAATCTCGCCGTATCATCCACAGCTACCTTTGATGAGGTCGCTGCGCAAAATCAACGAGGGGGAAAACATCACGGAAGCGCTCCAGACTTTCCTCCAGGTATACAGGACTACCCCCAGTTGTGTTCTGAATGGCAAGACACCTTCGCAGAAGATGCTTGGCCGAAACATGAAGACACCCACAATCAACCGAAGCCTGTACTCATCAATCATCGCCAGGACGAGCAGTTCAATCGGAAGCACGGCGCAACTCCTCGTGATTTGCGGCGTGGGTGCGGCGTCTACGGCGCGGTCTACACCGCTTTTTGAAAACGGTCTTCAAGCTTGGTTTTTTCGTTTTTTTTTTCTCTTATCTAAGGTTTTTTTTTGATTTTTTGAATTCATAAAATGCTGTTTTGCAAATTCGTTTTTGGGATTGTTGATTTTTTTATATTATTTTTTTTTTGAAAGTGTTTTAATACCATTTTGTCTCCAGTAAATGCATTAATAGGCAAATTGGCATTTAGGGAATGAAGTTACTTAATAACCGATTAGTTTTAAAGGAGTAATTGCGAATATAAATTGGGTTTATGGCAGAATTGGAATTTTTTTTCCAATCGCCATATTGAAATAAAGGAAATGATTGAAATGTGAATGAATAAATGCACCAAATTTTAAATGTAATGCAAATGAACTGTAGATCGGATACCAATTTCTGCATTTTTTAAATAACCTTATTGAATTCCATCAATTTTCAAGAAATGCATGATTAATTTATCGAATATATTTGTTTTAATTTTGTGTTTGTTGTTTAGTCGCTCGCAAAATTTCCGAGGCGCATTAATTTTCGGCACTTATCGTGCCAATATTCACCACAAAATTAAATGCGTATATTATTTGGAGCATGATACGCTGTATAAAACTCAATTTGTTTTGGTTATTTTGCTATCAAACAAAATTTCCTGCAACATCAGACCTTTTTCTCGATATTATTTACTGCTAAATAAATCAGAAGAGCAGAGAAACGAACAAAGCAGAACAACAAAAACCAACCACGAAATCAAAGTTAAGTTTGACAGCTGTGGCCATTTGGCCATATGCTGGTTTTCATGGCAGCCAATTAGTTTTATGAAGGTTCTCAAGTGGTCATAGTATCTATCACTAGAACATTTTCAAAATCTTTATGGTCTTGTAAAGGTTTTATTCAATTGTTTTCACAACCGTCTAGAGAGTGGGCCACTTTATACAAATTTTGGTTTAAAGAAGCATAGAGGAGGTGTTGGTAGACAAAACAGTTGTGAATGTAATTTTATCAACAAAGCCGAGAGGAATGCTACACGGCTGGAATAAAACTTAAATTGTTTCTTGGGATAACTGCTTTCATGGAATTGCGAAATTAGTGCTCAGAGCAAAACTGATTTTTTGTTTCATCTTGTTTAAATCTTTCACCAAGTTCGCTCTCTTCTAATAGAAATTAACGATTATTAGAGTAGATAGATAAATGTGAACAAAGAAGTATTAAAACACTATGTCTACCGAAATAAAAACATTAAAAAATAAAGTTGACTTGATTTACTTGCTTCAACCACCAACATTTACATGACTTATTCGTGCTGTATTTTGTGCACATTGCTTTGAGGCAAAGCCTTAAAGCACCTTTCTTAAATGTCAACATGAGAATGTATGACAATTTTTTTTTTGTTTTCTTCAAAAATTGCAATATCAATAATAGGTTTGCTACCATAACCTTAATGCCACTCTCAAGTCCATTCATACTGTTTTTCACTACGTCTCCCTAGCACCATCCTCGCAATGTCCCATTTCCTGTCCATTCAGAATTGAAAATGGGTGCTGGTGGGTTTGCGCAGATATTGCCAGAAATTCGCAACTGGGTAAATAGGCTAGCCTAGTTTGCAATGCACACCCATACGAGTAAGGTCGTTTCGTCATCGATTGCTGCAGATGTGGTGCAGATGTCCGGCTGCAATTAAAGAAAATTATTTATTATTTTCGAAAAAATAAACCATTCTCTCAAGACTGGATGCTCAGTATTATTCATTCTCTCGTTCTCACTGCACATCATCGGACTAACTTTCAATCGCATGCAATTGAATCGCATGCAGAATGATGCAATCATTTAACGATTTACTCTGGGACTGGGTTGCTATAGAAATAGTATCAATGGACGCCTATGAGGAGCACAAGAAGGACGAGATGAGCAAAACCATCAAATGCTGATGCCCCAGACAAAAGTAGGTTCGGGGTGGCGCCAGTTTGTCTCGCATTCGATAATAAATATATATAGGGTGCCTGAAATAGCTTCTGCAGAAATCGATAACTTTCAATTTTAATATTTCCGCTGGAGATGTGTGGCATTCTGCATGGCAGATTAATCATTACAACAGCTTCGTAATATTATAAGATTGCAGTTGAAATTGAAAGCAGAACTATATAATCAATTTATAAGCATGACATCAAACAAACAACATATTTGAACCAATTTTGATTGACATTGACTGACTACAGTAGATAAAAAAAAACTGGACATCGACATGCGAACCCTTTTTTTACAGGGATGACTATCGATAGACATTCATTGTTTTGATAGGCCGACGCCGACTTCGCAACTATATTTAAACCCTGGGCGTAGGTTGTTGCTCGAAGGAAAAAAAAAAACGTTTGATCCAGCTCTGATTTCACAACCGGCAGATGATTTAGAAATTTATGACTTCATTTTCGATTTTCGTTTGCCATTGCTTGGTTAACACAAATACGACATAGGATCTCGTCACTATTTGCGTCAATCAGTTTCAAGATCAACATTTGTTTTATTTTGAATATGTGTCCAGCCAAGTCTTGCTAACACGAATGATATTTTTTTTTGTTTACTCAGGTTCGGCAATGATAATAATAAAAAAACAGTCAGAGCATTCGAGAAATTAATATTATTTTGTGAAGAACATTAATAGGAAATTTCATATTTTCACAGACCAGTTGTGAATTAAAACAGCTATTGCCAACCTTTTTGAAGAGTTGGCAAATTATTTGAAGAGTAAGGTCTGTATCCGCAATAATCCGGACAACTCCAAACATGAATAAAACTTAAATTTCGCATTATTATTCCGTCGTAGTTGTTTATTTCAGATTCATGGGATGTGTTTTAACAATTCGTGAAGACAAAACATAGTTATTCGGTATTTGCATAAAATTTGCAAACTTTGCGCTTAACTCCGTCCATTAGGGTTTGTAAGACTCTTCAGAAATCGTAGAAGCCGTCATTGTCCAAATTAGCAGGAAGTGTTTGATGTCTTTGATTCCTTGCTTCTTTCCAGAAAGCTTCCGCTTCATCAGAGCCCAATATCTCTCGATTGGTCGTAGCTCTGGGCAATTTGGCGGGTTTGAGGTTTTTGGTACAATGTTCACTTGATTTGCTTGGTACCACTCCATCACAGTTTTAGCATAGTGGCATGATGCCAAATCGGGCCAGAACAAAGTTTTTTTTTTGTGACTTTTGATGAAGGGTAGCAATCGCTTCTGCAGACACTCTTTCTGATAGATCTCCTTGTTGATTGTGCCTGTAGTGACGAAAGATTTACTCTTTTTGCCACACGTGCAAATTGCTTGCCACACAAGGTATTTTTTGGGAAATTTCTATGCCTTCTTCGTTCTGAAATGCTCAGCTGTAGCATTTCTGGCCATAGCAGAATAAAAAGCCAGCCCTGGAAGCTGCTTGAAATCCTCCAGGACATAAGTTTCATCGTCCATAACAACGCATGAAAACTTCGTCAAATATTCGCAGTACAAACGTCGAGCCCGTGATTTTGCTGCCAAGTTCTGTTTGTCGTTGCGATTTGGAACTGTTTTTACCTTATACGACTTAAGTCCCAAACGTTGTTTTGATTTTTGGACAAAACCAGGCGACATCCCTATTTTACGAGCCACCGTTCGAATGGAGAGATTTGGGTTTTTCGTTAATATCCTTTTCACCTTTCGGTCCATGACAGGATCAGCGCGTCCAATGTTTTTGTCACTTCTCGGTTTCCTCTCCACCGTCAAACGTTCCGAAAATGATTTGAGCACATCGTGAACAGTGGATTTAGGCAAATCCAATGTTTTTGCAAGGTCCCGTATTGACAAGTCAGGATTTGCCGTACGCCCGTACAAAATTCGCTCGCGCACTTGTTTTTCTTTCGTCGCCATCTTGAATACTAAACATGAAATGTAAACATCAATCATAGTCTTTTTCATCATAGACTCTCAGCTATACCACAGTGAAATTTTTCATTCCTACGTGCAATATTTCAAAAGTTACAATGATTTGAAGGTGTCCGGATCAATGTGGATACAGACCTTAGCAGAACCATTGTTAACTTTAATAAGAGCTAATATTTCATCCAATGTATAAATGTCATGATGTACATTTGAAAATGTTTAACATAAAATAAAAATGAAAACGTGCTATGATTGTTAACTATACGGTAAGGTAGTTCAAAACAAAACTTTGAAATTCTACGTATCGTGCATATAAAATTTAGTGACATTCAAAACATGCACATCGGCATGAACACGGCGATGTTGTTCATTGATTTTTTTTCTATTTTTAACCTCCAAATAAATAAATTAAATTTACCAAATCAAGGTTGACAGTGGTTTGTTAAATATTTTCCATAGATTTCCACTACTTTACCCAATAGAAGAAAATTAAAGAAGAATTTAAAACAATAATAGGAGAGCTAACAATCTTCACTTTGCGGCAGATCCTCCAAAAGTGCCGTGAATATAGAGTCCCAACGCATCATCTCTTCATCGACTTCAAAGCCGCATATGATACAATTAACCGTTATGAGCTATGGAAGATCATGGACGAGAACAGCTTTCCGGGGAAGCTGACCCGACTTATCAAGGCTACGATAGATGGAACCCAGTGCTGTGTGAGGATATCGGGTGGATTATCGGGTTCATTCGAATCCCGCAGGGGGTCTCGTCAAGGTGATGGTCTCTCTTGCCTCCTGTTCAACATTGCTCTTGAAGGTGTTATGCGACGAGCGGCGTTTAGCATGCGAGGCATGATTTTCAACAGATCCGGTCAATTTATCTGCTTTGCCGATGACGTGGATATTGTCGGCAGAACATTTGAGGCGGTGGCAGAGCAGTACACCAGACTAAAGCGCGAAGCAGAGAAGATTGGGTTGAAGATAAATACGTCCAAAACGAAGTACATGCTGGCAGGCGGAACCGAGCACGACAGGACCCGACTGGGCAGCAGTGTAACGATCGACGGCGATGAGTTCGAGGTAGTCGATGAATTTGTCTATCTCGGCTCACTGGTTACTGCGGACAACGATAACAATGCCGTGAGATTCGGAGGCGGATTATCAGTGGAAGTCGTGCCTACTATGGGCTCCACAAGCAAATACGGTCAAACAGACTTAGCTCCCGTACGAAGTGCATCCTGTACAAAACACTAATAAGACCGGTTGTTCTCAACGGGCATGAAACGTGGACAATGCTTGAAGATGACCTGCGAGCAATCGGAGTTTTTGAGCGACGGGTGTTAAGAACCATCTTTGGTGGAGTACAGGAGGACGGACTATGGAGGCGAAGGATGAACCATTCATATGGTGACAAAAGCTGGAAGGATACGCTGGGCAAGACATGTTGCGAGAATGCCGGGCAACTATCCTGAAAAAAATGTGTTCGACGGGAATCCGGTTGGTACAAGACGACGTGGGGCGCAACGAGCAAGATGGTCAAACCAGGCGGAGCAAGACCTAGGGAGTACAAGATGCCCAAGGGATTGGAGTCTAGCAGCCATGAACCGAACACGTTGGAGGGATATTGTACATCAGGAATTGTTATAATAACGTCATGCCAAGTAAATAAATAGATAATTTCAATTGTTTTTGCTATTAGTGGAGAGGAAATATTGATTTTACGGTGAGGGATTTGCAATTGCTGTGCCGATTTTGTAGGGGTTTTCTGAGTTTTCACCATTAAAAAAAAAGCGTAGACTTTAATGAAATTGGAGGGAATTTTGCAATGGGATCAGAAATTTGAATATGTAGATCATGTAATCTTGGGCGTAAACCTAAGAGATTCCTTTGCCGAGCAAAATAAAATCAAAGCGGTTGTGGATTGGGGGAGAGCTGGTTATTTGTTGAGCTTGTTGTGGCCCTTCAGTTTGTCTAGTAGCTGCTTGTCCTGATGCTGAATGATGAGCGCCTGAGTTGGTTTCTATGTCGGAACAGCTGGATTTTTCCTTGGCCAGAACTTTCTTGTTTTGCTTCTTGTCCTTCTTCGCCTACTGTTTCCTTTCGAAATCGTCGATCCTGCAGACGAAGCATTTCGCAATGGTGTATTCCTTAAATAGCGTTCACTGTTGCATATGTGACCGCCATTTGAAACTAAAAAAAAAAAAAATATAAATCAATAAAATTATTTCAATACTACAAAATAACAGACAACACCCCAAATTTTTATTTTTTTCCATATTTTAATTTTTTAAAAAAAAAGATTTTAAAAAATTTTTAAAAAGAGTGAGTAGACAACCACGAGGGGGGGTGGGACGCCCCCCCACCCCCCCCAAATTCCCCCCCCCCCCCTCCACGAGTCATATGATCACAAAAGACTGCCAGCTGAAACATGGAGACGCCGGAGAAAGGAGGTGCTGGTGTCACACGACATGATGGCAAATTTCCCATGTACTGGGTCGTATCGGTAGGCTGAACTTTGAAACACTTCAAGCAGGATCTCGTGATCGCTCGAACGGTCTAAGCGGCATTTATCAACCAGTAATTTCGACGTAGAACATGAACCAGACCCGTTGGACCAATATGAAGATGTTCTTCATGTAGAGCACGAATCAACATTCGCGTAATAGGACTTTTGTTTGGCAGAATAACTTGATGCTTGGCACCATACATAAGTTGGGAATGCTCTAAGCGGCCTCCAACTCGCAGCACACCATTCACTAAGATTGGACCCAAAGAACCAATCTTTCGGCAAGTTTCACCCGATTCGACTCTCGCAATCTCATCACTCAACTCTTTTCGTTGAACTACCTTAACAATCACTTCCATCGCACTTCGTAGTTCTGAAACCATAGGAATCGAATTTGTAACACGATTAGCTGCATTTTTCTTCTTGCAGTTGCGAAAGAACCGTAGTACCAAAACAGTAACACGTTGTAACCTCCTGAACGAGCTGTATTTGGAAAACACTTCTAACTGTTCTTCTATAATTACAGGTAGTACTACTGGTACAGCTATCAGTTCGGGGATTTCTTCATCCGGGACATCTTCTAGCAAAGTTTGTTCATAATAAGGCGAACCCAAAAAATCTGGTCCATTCCACCACAACTTATTCTTCACCAATGCACTCGGCATCTGGCCACGCGATACGATATCGGCAGGATTGGATTCCGAGCGCACATACATCCACTCAAAATTTCCTGTTTCACTTCGGATTTCAGCGATGCGGTTTCTCACGAACACTTGCAGCTGTTCCGGAGACTTGCGCATCCAAGCCAAAACAATTTGACTGTCTGACCAGAGCACTACACGTTTGAACGGCATCTTGATTGAACGCACAACATTGTTTACCAAGCGAGACAGCAAGAGTGCTGCACACAGTTCCAATCTGGGGATCGTCACATGTTTCAACGGAGCCACCTTTGACTAACTGCAAAGTAGCTGTCGTTGGGCAGAATTGTCTTGAAGCACACTTCGAATGTATATGCATGCTCCGTAAGCGGACATAGAAGCATCAGCGAAACCATGAAGCTCATAATACGCTGCTCCGTCAGTCAGCACACGCCTTGGAATCCGAACTTGATTGGTTATAGGAGTGCTTTCTTGATCTGCATCCACTGTTGATTTATTACTTGTTCGGCGGGTTCCTCCCAATTCACCTTGCTTCGCCACAAGTGCTGCATGAGCAACTTTGCAAGATCAACACTGGCGGTAAGAATCCAAGAGGATCGTACAACTTGGCAATCTCGGACAAAATCATTCTCTTTGTGTTCGACTCGGAATCAGCATCAAAATGTGGCGACTTTATCGAAAACAAAAATTCATCACCCTGAGGATCCCACAGGATACCAAGCACTTTAATCACATTGTTTACACCTTGCTCTTCTAGAATCTTCTTTTCTTCACGTTCACTTTCTGGGATGTGTTCCAACAATTGCTCGGAGTTTGAGCACCACTTATGGATGGGTAGTCCAGCACTAGCGAGCAACTCTTTCACCTGCTGTTGTCGCTCAATAGCTGCTTCCAACGTATCATCTCCAGACAAGACATCATCCACGTAAAAATCTTGTTTCACAGTACTCGCTCCCAATGGATACTGCGGCTCGCCCTCTTCAGCCAATTGCATTAAGCAACGAGTAGCAAGAAAAGGTGCACTTGCTGTACCGTATGTCACGGTGGTTAGTTCATACACTTTTAACGGCTCTTCTGGGCTCTCCCTCCAAAAAATTCTCTGAAGGCACAGATGAATCATAGCAACCAGGATTTGTCGATACATCTTACCGATGTCAGCCGTGAATGCATACTTGTGCTTACGAAATCTTAAAACAATATCAAGAATATTGGACTGAACAGTACCACCTACCTTGAGGACATCGTTAGGCGATACACTGTTCTGCGACGGCTTGGCAGAATCATCAAAGACAACTCGACACTTTGTTGATGAGCTATCAGGACGAATGACAGCATGATGTGGTAGGTAGCACTTTAGAATGCTTGGAGGATCTCTACTTTCATCGATCTGTTTGCAGTGGCCTAGACGTTCGTACTCTCTGATGAACTGTACGTACTGCTCACGTAGGCACGGATCTCGAAGCAAGCCCTGTTCGAGGAGATAGAATCGCTTCAAAGCGAGCGATCGACAATCACTAAGCTGGTTAACGTTTTCTTTCAGCGGGAGCTGCACAACAAATCTTCCTTCTTCGTTGCGCTCGTGGGTGAACCGGAAATGCTTCTCACATTCATCTGCTTCAGTCGATACGGGTTCTTGCTCGGGCACTTCTTCGATGTGCCAAAAACGCTGGACAGCATCATACACGTCTTCGACGGTGACCGTGTAGGAATAGGATGGACCTTGATTACAAGTTCCTTGGTATTCTCCAGTAAACACCCAACCAAGATACGTCTCACGCAACTCTGGAAGATGTTCTGCTAGTTGGTACTGACCAGACTTGAGTAGCTTGAAAAACAAACCGTTGCCAATCAACATATCGACTTCTTGAGGAGAGTTGAAATAGGGATCCGCTAGCTGGAAACCGGAAGGAATGCACCAATCACTCACACCGATCTCGGTGTTCGGAATAGCAACAGTTACTGAAGGAGTAACAATGCACTCTACCGCTGCTCGGTAGTCACTGCATCGTGAATGCATATTCACCACGGTTTTCTGCATGCTATTGATCGTACGGTTGTTCACGCCAGATATCTTCACATTCGCTGGTAAAATCTTTGCTGCGATAGAATCAGCCATACGCTTCGTAATAAGGTTCACTTGGGACCCACAATCTAGAAGAATTCGACAAAAATGAGGCTTACCTTGGCGATCAAAAATGTTTACCACTGCTGTTCGCAGGAGTACGTTCTTCTTGGTCTGTGCGGCTTGAACTGAGCAGCTCGATGTAACGGCACTCATAGAAGCACTGGATGGGCCAGCTTGTGCTTCGGTGTAGGAACCGATTCGGACACTTCTTTCTTCCTGCTTTCGGTTTGTTTTGGTTTGAATCTGTCATCATCATGGAGTTGAGTGTGGTGACGCTGACGACACTTAATACACTTTCTGTCTGATGGACAGTCGCGCAATCGATGACCTTTCATAAGGCAATTAAAACACATACCCAAAGAACGAGCCTTCTCTACTCGTTGGGACACACTCAAACTTTTCAGTAATTCACACTGAAAATTCTTGTGGAACTCATCACAAAAATCACATACTTGACTTGAGATACCACCGCTGTTGCTTGAAACAGCTAGGATCTTCGAATTTAACTTCGGCTGCATTTGAGCTTTCACGTTCTGTTGTTGTACACGAGGGGGTGCATATTGATTGGATGCTTCACAGTTTTCCAGAATATCACACTGCTGCTTCAAAAATGCTATCATAGCGTCGTACTTTGGCAACTTTCCGCGAACGATGGTCGCTTCCCACTGCTTCCTTGTGACCGTATCTAATGCTGATGCTAGTAAGTGGATGACAATTACCTCCGACATACCAACAAGATCTTGCTCCAAGTAGCGTAGACTTTCGATATGGCGGGTGCATTCATCAACCAGCTGACGTAGCTCACGATAAGATTCTTTGGTCATTTTTCTCAACGATAGCAGACCACGGATGTGGGTGTTGATGATGACTCGACGATTTTCGTACCGCTCTGTAAGAATTTCCCATGCGTACGCATAGTTATTCTCGTTCATCGTCTTCGCGTCGAGAATTCCTGCTGCTGCACCAACGAGAGCTTTATCCAAATGGTACAGCTTTATGGCGTTGGTATCGTTCGAGTTGGCCATGATGTCAAGGAACATCGCTTTGAATTTCGGCCAATTTTCGTAGTGTCCATCGAAAGTTGGAATTGGCGCTTTCAATGGCTGTTGATGCACGATCACTTGTGGATTAACTAACGAGTTCGTTGATTGCATTTCCATTTTCGTAGCATCCATGTGCATTTCCTCCACGTACGCTGACACCTCATGGTATACGTTTTCGAAGACTGCATACGCTTCATCGTGCTCATCCAACTCATCTTCGGATAGCATTCCAGCCAGCTTGTTGTGGAACTTATTAAACTCCGTGTACGCGGCATCGATATTCTTCGCATACACTTTTAGTTTCGCAATCGACACTGCGATCATTTATGATTTCACGGATTCGCTTCACCTTTTCCACCGCTTTAGCACGCTGCCGACTCAAAACACTAATTTTCTTGTCTGTTGCCTCTGTAACACGGGCCGGACGCCTCTCTGTGTCCTCAAATCCCGGAAAATCTTCTTCTTCTTCAGTCATCACTGTGACCAACCTTTTCGCAGGTGACTTTAGTGGAGTATGCTCGATCGGCATTTTGAATCACTTTGGCGTCTTTGCAATTATCTTATTGGAATATGAATTCCACTTGTTCTTTTTCTTAAATACACTTTTTCACCACAGAACAGTAAGTTAGGAGGAATCTTCTTATTCGCACCAGAATCCGCTTTATCCGGTTCGAAGGACCAATGTTCCGTCCGGTGGAACGAGCGAAGTGGACTGTAACACTTCTTCGGGAGTAGGCCAAAGCTAGAGGATAAGGATCCTCGCTGGGTGCTTCGCCTTCGGTTGACACTCCGCCAGTGGAGTGGAAACACGAGCTAGAGTAGTTCGGACTACCCGTTGGATACTCGGTTTTCTTGAAGCCGTGTCACTTTACGACTGCTGAACTTAACATTTAAGACTTGGGACTGTTGCTGTGAATGAATTAGGCAAAATTGAACACTATTTATTAAGAACTTTTACTCTTGCGTCTACACACGTTGAAATCTGATTTCGTTCTGATCTTATGGATTGTAAACGGACTGTACGTTTGGTTGCCTTCACAAACCAGGTACCATTTTTATTGCGTGCTTGCACATAGGAGTATAAAAAGGGTTGGAGCTAAATGGCCTTCAATAATACTTGCGTATGTAAAAAAAAAACTAACAATATCCTTTCACTATATTTTACATACTATTCTATATGAAATTGCATACTGATTTTACATTTTCATCATAATCATTACCTGTTTTTTCATTACTCGGATTTTCATCATTTATTTAAATATTATTTTATTATTCTTACCTCGGAGCGTATGGTACGGTTTGTCCACGCATGCTTCTTCCCCTGTAGATTCGACATCGCAGCAAGCTCTGCCCACGAACGGTTGTATTTTCAAGAGCTGTCACGTTTTTTTTCTGCAGTTTTTGTTTTTCTCGGTTGTGGTTTTTATGTTCAAGAATATTTAGTGACGGTACAGGTTTTTACATTAATTCAAAAGGCCTGAGCAGAAACATGGAAGAGTATTTGCAGAGAAAATTGGAATTCGAAGTGCGAGTGGTGTCAGTTCGCGGAAAAACAATCAAAATTCGTCAGAACCGCTGGTGACTGCCGGGTGTAGTACTTTTTTCCAGAGCGCGGGACCATCGGCCGCAAATCGATTGCGCAGAGTGCGAGAAATCTGAAATTCCAGAAAGTCTCCAGGAAGTCCAGAAGATCGAGTGTGTTGAGGGAAAGCCCGCTGGACAGCAGGGACACCGCGCTTGTGTGCTTGAAACTAGAGGAGCTTAATTGTGTTTTCGGGATCTTGTTTGAAGTGCAGCAAATTAGCCAAAAGTGTAGTGGATTGTAGAGCAAGTGAAAAATGTTAAAATCGAACCTGTTACCTGCTTGAAAAGTGAATAGAAAAAGAAAATAGAAAGGAAAATTGTGGATTTTTTTCGTCATGTGACAAACCGTTCCAGCACATTAGATGGAATAGTTTCGTCCCGGCTAAAGTTGGAGTCTATAGAGGAAAGATGGGTGTTCGAAAGATATTAATTTCTGCAGAAGACGAGTCTACAAGCTTCGGATAATAATTGGGTGAGATCCTACCATTATATCATATATTTGTATATGTGAATGTATATATGCAAGTAGCCATATATGTGTATATGTATATGTATGTGTGTATGTGTGTTTGTGTATGAATATGTGTGTATTTAGGTGTATATTTGTGCGATAGTGAAATCATTGGGTATAGGACCAGGTCTCCTCCGGTCGGTGCGGAAAAGATGAGCTAGGAGATCGGTAGAAGTATGGCGTTGCCGGATGGCATGTGGTGCTTCTATTAATTATTATTATTATTATTAATTTATTCGTCAACAGATAAAGGTGTTTATCCCAATGACAACTAGATAACACTAAATTACATACAATAACTGACACATCCATCTTCGGAAACAACGCTTTTAAACATCACGGGATACATTGGGGTTAAACACGTTGTTTGCCGTAGTTGGTCCTTGTGTGCCGGTTTATAAAGAAAGAATGTAAACGTAGGTTTCGTCGTCGAGTGTTGAGTAGGGTGGAACAGTCGATGTTTCCCTGAAGGAGGTCACCAACGAAACACGTTCTGGCCACCATACGCCTCCCTTCCAACAATTCCAGGTTGATGAGCTGCTTGCCAACGCGAGGGTCTTGCCAACGAAGATGTCGCAAAGCAAAAGCGTTTTCGGCCAAAAGAGACAGCCGAGCATTTGGATACATTTAAGGACATTCTGTTGATCCGGCACCAGTCGTCGAACACTTGTAGTTCCTGCTGAAGAAAATCGGCGTCTTCTGGACATTTTATGACGTAGTACAGCTTTAGGTCGTCCGCGTAGGATAATTTCAGGCATCTGAGGACCAAGTTCACGTCGTTCATATATAACAGGAAAAGGAAGGGACCAAGTTGGCAACGGCTTTAATTTCATTAAATTCTCCAATCGTTATTTTGGCTGGATTATCATAGCAAGCTATGACTGTGCTCCTTTAAACAAGGAGCAGCATGACTAGCATTAAAGTCTAGTTTAGTTTTCCAGCATTTTAGCATAGCGTTGGAATTGTACTTCTGATCTTCAACTACTGATTCCATGGAGGACTGACATGCGCATATAAGTAGTGCGGGATTAAATTTGAAATTTTTTTGCTTTTGTGATATTGTGATTACATTTTCCATTTGATTCAGAAATCTTCAAGCTGAGCCCTTAATCACTCAAATTGTTATCTTTGAATAGTTACATTTCTGTATCAGGAGGACTTTTGAAAACGTGTCTTGTGGAATAGTTTGATGCAAAGAAACTAAACAACACATCGTAATTTTAAATATACTATTTTTATAAGATGTATAATTTCAGATGATGTATAATTTATTTTTAAATAATTTTCAATTTTTTTTTCTCGTGTCTATGATACATTGTCTACACTTTTAGGTTCATAATGGATACGCAAAAGATTGCAGCAGCGAAATAATCTTAAAAAAAAATTTGTTATTGTCATTATACATTATAATATCCCTTCACTATATTTTATATACTATCCTGTATGACATTGCATATTGATTTATCATTTTTATCATTACTCCGATTTTCATGATTTAATTTAATATTATTTTATCATATTTACCTCGGAGCGTATGGTACGGTATGTCCACGCATCCTTCCTCCCCTGTAGATTCACAAAATGCGTTGTGGTTCAAATCTAATTGTTTGAATACAACTCATTTTCCAGAATCATCTTTTGCGGTATATGCAACGCAGTAGGCCTGGCCGCTTTGACACTTGTATCATGTCTTTGACATGCTGCAAGGATCAATATTGACAACAAAATAATTGGGCGTCATCTAACCCTATTATTTCCAGGATGCTTTCTCGTACTGGCTGCGTTTGTATAATATAATATAATATACTTTTTTCCCCCCCAAACCCAAAAAGGCCCCAAAAATTCCTTTTAAACCCACACTTTTTACAAAAACATTTTTCCGGTTAACCAACCCAATAGGCCTGGCCCCTTTTACCCTTTTATCCTTTCTTTGATATGCTATCATTATTGACAAAAAAATAATTGGGCGTCGCGTCATCGAACCCAATTATTTCTAGGATGCTTTCTCATACTGGCTGCGTTTGTATTAGATTAGATTAGATTATAATCCACGCGTAGTGAATGTCCCGTTCGATTAGTGCCCATATTTTGGAAATCGATCGTGAAATGACTTAGTTAATAACGTCCAAAATCTTACGATACTTCGTGGCGCTCCAACTTTTCGTTTCAATGTGCACCCCAGTATTGAAAACACAGACGTAGTTCTACGTCAAAAATAAATTAAACCCCTACGTACCGTATATGGAGGAATTTCTTTCAGTTATTTTAAATATGAATTATTCTGCTTATTTTCTTCGGAGCACAGATAGTCTTACGACACATGAAATCAAAATATAACAATGGCCAGATATCATCATTTGTAGATAGAGCTACTTTTTTTCTGTGCAAATTAAAAACTATACTATTTATCAAATTTGCACCAGTCACCATTTCCGCCTTAAGGAGCCTCATTAGGTAGCGATCTTCCGCGAATTCATTCATGGTTATCATAAAGTCAAATAACTGACGTATCTGTTTAACAATCTTGGAACCAGTGACGGTTCATCTCGTTATGAGTAATTGGAAGCGGGTAAATATTTGGCTTATGGAACGATTCACAGTTTTTTTTTTGCCATGGATTGTTTGTCAGTTGACACATTCGGTCCATGTTAGTTTTGCCATACATGACAAATAATCGGAAAATCGTGACTCAATTATTTAGTTCAATTGATACACTAACTTATATCGATCACGTGTTTGATTTTGAGCTAGAAATTTTCCTTCTCAATGACAGGTACTTTGCTTTTACAAGTGAAGTGTGTTGATTTTCATGGTATCCATATCGTTACGTAAAATAACCACGTGCGTGAACAACTACACTGTTTCCGACATATCACCTATATATGTATATATTTACGTTACAGCTGCTCATACGAATGACTGCATGATGTAACTAAGTACCAAGCACCACTTTTTTGGTAAACAATTGTGGCATTCTATTTGTACGCGTTCAGGTCTTTAATTACATTATCTAGAATAAAGCATACTCTTCATCTAACAAATAAGATAACAAATTATCACAGGGCAGCGAATTTTGTCGCGATACTGTTTGAAATGATAACAACGCGTGCAACTATTGCGCGGCCGCATACCGACTCGAGTGTCGTGGGTTTGTGCGTATCGAAATATTGTCAACTATCGTTGACCCTGATTCGAATAGAGAAGCGTATCTGAACGCTTCGTGAATTGTACCTCAGTGCGACACATATGGTGAACTTCAGACAACGGAAGCATTCACCAAATGAATGAAATGTGGCATAGTTTGCATTGTGTGTACAACAGAGGCGAAATTCGATATGTTTTCACTGGCGTTTATTTATCTTTCCTTCCTACTCACAGCAGGCTAGCGAAAAAAAAAACAAATCTGAACGGTACATTTGATGATCGCTTGTGATTTGATTAATCATATAACATGGATGGATGTATAGATTGAATTCTGTGATTGCTGCGTTCGAGTATATTTTATCATTGAATCAGCTGGGTCGCCTTCTTTGTGAAAGGTTTGAACGAAATCCACAGGCTTTCAACTACCGACATTGAATGCAGGCGCCTGGGAGATATTGACATGTCATATTTAATTGAAATAGATTTAGGTGAAGGTTAAAGTTCCTAGAATGATGGCTGTCAAGAAGGATTCACGTCATTCCGACCGTATTTATGTAATAGAAAAAAATTACTTGGGTTCACTATCATCTGTATTGCATCGCGAAGTGAAAATTATCCATCATTTCCGTAGAAATGTTCGACAAACTACCAAAAATGTGCTCACCCAAGAGAAATGCTTGATTGTTTGGAGTTTTATGCAAACATGACATTGCACCAGCAGCAGCAGCAGCAGTAGCGCTAACAATGAAATGACTCATCGAGATTTGCAGCGTTTGCAAACACAACGCAAAGGCCAAGTGCAACTCTGCCAGGGTTCCAGCATAAATCTTCGCCATAAAGCTGTCACGGCTGGCTTAGGCGTACTATACACTATACTTCTGCAAGCATATGTGTGATCCAATGTGAAGAGGACACTGTTCGATACAAAAAAATGTTTCTGCGTTGGGTATGCTTCTTCTACTTCTACCTTGCTTTCATATATTTGGAGTAAGCTGCTGGCAGTGAGATATATACATACATATATTCGAGTATAATATTTATATATTTATCTACGCAATTAAGAAAAACAAACGGATCTGAATCGGTTGTATGGGAACGTTTTTATGAATTCCAAGCATGACACATTTTTGGATTCAGGGTTTCATTAGTCAGCAAGTGAGCGACCAATTTTCTGCAATTTTTACAGATAATCCAATATTTTTTATGTATATTGATTAGATGGAATCAAAACAGATTACGTTTAAAAATGTAATATCTTGGATAATGACTTATAGTTATACTGAAACTATTTTTTCGTAAATTTGCTCAAGCTCGTTTCGTAAACACAGTTTTCGTATAATGAACATATGTTCCGTACAGCAACAATCAAATGGCTGGTCATCAGCGAAATGCTTGCTTTACACCTTATTACAATGCACGAAATGAATGCACCAGCGAGACGTATATTTCTTTCCTTTTTTCAACACAATTATCGTAGTTCTTTGTACTGTTACAAAGTACTGTACAATGTACAATGTTGCATATTACAAATGCATCGTTCTTTTGACAGCACGTGCTGCATTGCATATGAAACCAGTTCCATAAATGGTACAAATCGATTTCGTTGCTGAAAACATCGAATACATTTGTGAGTTAAATGAACGATTTATTTGTATAAAATAAACTTTATTTTCCAAGCACAATCGAATGATCCGGTAATGTCTTAAAATTTCCTTATCCTATCCATTTGGTACGCAGTACAAGACAGGAATTTAAAATGAATAGATTACTATGACATTTAACTTCCACATTTCTCATTTAATCGAAGAAATACGATTCCTTAATTCTCCACCTTATTTTCGCAAAACACTTTGTTTTTTTAGGGAACTAATGCCGCCATATCCACCCATTTCCTCCCAAGAGCCATGAAACGACCCTTAGGTCCAAAAAGTCTAGGGCAGGATAAACAGCCCCAAACAAAAGAATCTCTAACATGTGGCGGCCATTATAGAACTCTGAGATGTTTCACCTTAAGGTCGACATGGCTAACGGGACAGGTTTAGGATTTTTGAATGATTTGTACAGGAATATCTCAATGTAAGACAATTTTCACCTCGATATAAAAATATAAGATATCTTGATATAAGATCATTTCGATTATGGGTCATTTGTTCAACATAATTCGATATTAAATAATTTGTGTTGTATCGAGACAAAAAGAATTAACAGATCCATTTTTTTTTTCAAATATATATTTTAGATAAATCCCAAAACATTCCAAATGCACAATGCCCTAATAAAGTTATCGCTGTAACGTAATTTCTTCGAAATGAGAAAAAATAAGATCTAACCTGACTATTTTTGTATGAAGTAATTGAGTACACTGAAAATAAAATTTCTTCTTCTAAGCGTTTCAAGCTTATTGCTCAACTTAGTCTTCTAAATGCATTTCCATAGTTATTAATTAAGATCTTTCGATGCCAGGTACCATTTTTGCATTAGTATGATTATGTGGCAAGTACAATCATACTCTATAGCCAGGGAGTCGAAAAATTTTCCTCAACGAAAAATTCATTGACCAAACCGGGAATCGAACCAAGCCACCTCCAGCATGGTGTTGCTTTGTAGCCGCGCCTTTACCGACTGAGCTAAGGGAGGACCCCCCGTCCGAATTCTAAACAATTTTAAATTTACTACACTACGTTAGTAATCAATTGGCGAGAAACGGACTTGCCAAGGTTTGTTTGTAACAGATTGAGCAGAACATGGGCATGATTGATCGCCCGAAGTTGCTTCTCCGTTATTTCCAGATCAGCTGTTATCACACAGAGAATCAACATATGGGATGGGACTTGGGACTTGATTCCAAACTAAGGCAATACTGGCGCTGGCCTCGCCCGAATGCAGTTTGAATAAGGAAAGGGTAGGAATGTGTTGACGTGATACTCGCTTTATTGGTAACAGAGAACATCTCTGCACTTCCACGAGAAATCCCTGGGATGTTGGATAACAGAGTTGGGTTCATTTTGGTTAACGGTGAGCCAAATTCACGCGGCTTCTAATAAATTATTTAATTATTAGTACCGATTTCCGACGTGAATCGATTTATACCCACGGTAAGGATGCTATTGGGGCTACTCACAAAGGGTGATGGTGGTTTTTTATTTAGAAAACAAGGTGCTTTATATTAACCCCTGAGAGTAAATTTAGATCGATTTATACCAACAGTAAGGATGCTTGATTGTTGACAAGTTGGCACGGCGAGTATAGCGAACCAATAGTATGGATCACACCCAGCAACCCACCACATCTCACCAGAAAGCAGCTTTGTATTTTTTTTCACTCACTCGATCACTCGCGCCACCGAACAATAGGGAACCGAAACAATAGATAACGTGCTATACCCGATAACAAAATAGTGCGCAACAAAGCATAGACATAACCATTCACAGCCGATGCTCGAAGCAGACTCTTTTTTTGGTATACTTTCCATTTGTACAACTACATTCTACTAACTATTTGACTACTAAAACTAATATCTGCATAAAACAAGCTGAACGTTTTGAAGAGCAATCTGTTATAAAGGGTGTTTCGATCAAAATTTGGTCGACTTAAACTTGACGCATTTCCTTTCATCGTGCAATTTTACACACCCCTCATTTTGAAGATGTGTGCGTGTAGCATCATGCTTCTATTTTGATTTTGAGATTAGCACTTCAGTTATCAAAATGTCGTCGAAGGAAGAGAAGCAACGCATCAAAATTTTGCGCGTGCATGGCGAAAATCCAAACTACTCTCACGCCAAGTTGGCCAGGAAAGCTGAATCGGGGGGAAATCGAAAGCCGGAGGCCACAGCAACGACAAAAAAAGTTGCCCGCTGTTTCAAGCGGACCCCCAACTTCTCCGTCCGAGATAAAGCTAAAAACGGGCAGGACTGTCGTCTTACAAGAAAGTGGTGACTCCAAATCGCGGCGATAAACAAACGAAAGTTGTATACGACGATGCTGACGAAGTTTGATTGCGTGGTACAGGACGATGAAACTTACGTCAAGGCAGACTTTAAACAGCTTCCTGGACAGGAATTTTATACGGCAACCGGACGGGGAAAGGTGGCAGATATTTTCAAGCACATTAAACTCAAAGTTCGTGAAGAAATATCTGGTATGACAGGCCATCTGTACCTGTGGCTTGAAGAGCAACGTTTACATTGCGATCGGAACCATCAACCAGGAAATTTATCTGAGCGAGTGCCTACAAAAACGTCTACTGCCTTTCCTGAAGCGACACAATTGTTCCGTTCTATTTTGGCCGGATTTGGCATCTTGCCATTACGGAAAAAAGGCCATTGGGTGGCATGCTGCCAACAACGTTCAAGTGGTGCCCAAGGACAAGAACCCTCCCAACACGCCAGAGCTCCGCCCAATCGAACAATATTGGACCATCGTCAAGCGGAAACTTAAGAAGACTCAATAAGCTGTTGTGAGCGAGAAACAATGTTAATTTCGTCGCCAAAGAGATTAATCCTCCGAATTGCCCCGAGTTCAGACCGATCGAAAAATATTGGGCGATTGTCAAGCGAAAACTTCGAAGTGACAAATGCACAACAAATGCGTTTAAAGTGGAATAAGTTCGCCGGTACAGTGCCACCAGCGACTGTGCAGATCATGATGGCATCGATCACAAGTAAAGTGCGACAGTTCGTTCGAAACGGTGAAATGTAATAACTTGTTATATATTGTTTGAGAGCTGATTAAATACCCTTTTGTTTGACGTTTTGATCAACCGTGTATGTTGTTCAATTCTTGAGTTATGATCACTTGAATGCGTCCAAATTTACTTTGAATCGGGCTTTAAAGAAAATATCAGCGTGATGAATGAAATTCGAGGTTATGTTTCATTCTGGGATATGATATTGAATATTTGGGGTACATCGGGGAAATGTTATAGGTAAGGTAAGCATTTATAGATATTTCAATCTTCATTTACAGAATTTTTTGGAAGGTAAATCAAGTTAATAAAACTACAAATCCCGAGCAAGGGTATCCATTACCGTTTCGATATTTCAATCCCTGAATCCCTGCTCGCGAGATTTAACTCTCTCAGCGGTCGTACGAAGCATACCTCAGTTCAGTAGGCAGGGTGAATTAATTTGATACGGTTTCGCTCTCCTTCTCTCTATTCGCGCTTCTCCCGTGGCTCGTTTCATTCGCATTTTTTCGGCGCGATGAACTGTTTATTATACCGGCTCTCTGCTCTCGAGTCGTCTCGCACGATTCAAAGCATTCAGTAGATTACAAGAGTTCTCGATAGCTGGTTACGGGAATAAGGTCTATCGTGGCAATTCCGGTTTTCCTCTGTTGATCATCGTAAAAATGTGATAACTTTAGTGAAAGAAGAAAGTACATGTGGGATACTGAGCCGTGCATCGAACAAAGCAAGCGTGGAAATCTGTGAAGAAAAAAGTGAGCGACCGCATGCTGGTTTCTGCGGTGTGCTTGGTGAAGTTTAAATAATTAAACTCGATAAATTCGATTTCAAACAACAAAAATTCGAGAGCGATTTACGTATGTAGGTGGGATTGTACTAATAGAGGTGGTCCAAGTCTGTCATACCAATAGTGCCATATGTGCAAGTAAAAATAAAGTGGAAATACTCATGCAGAATAATATTGAATGGTGATTAGCGGGTGCCACTACTCTGTCCGTAGCCTAATTGATGCGAGGCTACTAGATTGAAGTCAAACCAAACGTGTGGTTCAATGTTTGTCAGCTAATAACCAATTGGCAAAACACTCTTCAATCGTACGAGTCGGTGTTTTCTTTCAGCGGCATAATATTACAAATCGTGAAAATAGAGACGAAAAAATTGCTTCAACCACCTCAGCAAGTTTGGATTTGACTTTATTTCCGATACCTGAGCAATTTCTCTGCTAGCTACAAAGACGAAATCGGGTCAACTGCCACCAGTCGCACTGGTGCCAAAAGGCTAAGCCAGCACAATCGGCCTTCGATCAAGGTAGGTTAAACACATATTTGGGCTATTTTGAATTGCAAAAGTGCATTAAGTTTCATATCGATATTCGCCGAAATTGCAAGAAGCATGTTACCATGTCAGTTCGCATATTGCATGCTAAATCAGGATTACTTATCGCTTCGAGGAATCGATTTTCATTGTTTAGCATGTCTAATGAATTCACAGTTTCGTTGCAACCGTAGCGGTGCCATCGAGCAGAAAGAGGTGCGCATTTAGAGTAAATTTATTGATCATACTTCTCAGAATCGCGACGTTCGGTGATACAAGGAAATATTCGTAGCAAAATTCTAAAAAAAAACATCATTGCCAGAGTGTGGAAACAATAAAAACAAACAATCATTGAAAAGAGTATCTTTATGTCACCGGTCTAGAAGAGCGCTAATACGTGTTTGACTGTTTTTTTTGTTTTCCTTGAAACAGGACTAAAAAATTATTTCATCACGCTTCAGTTTTTAGCGATAACTGGTAATTTATATAAAAGTCGAGTTAATTTTTGTTGCCTCGGTGACATATTAGTTAGATGCATATGAGATGCAAGATGTGCCAAATAATTACCACTTAATGGTGTAATTGATCTTGATCGTTAAAGTAGCTCCATACAACATTGATCAGTAGCTGTTTGTTCTTGTTCGCTTTTAGTGGTCGTTGCTTTGCCTTCAGCGAGAATGGAGAGAATAGGAGACACAGTTTTATTGCTGGTTATATTAATCAGTCATCTCACACAGTGCTAGTGTCATTCAAGCGTTCGACTCCCCAAACCAGATGTTTATGCTGTGATGGTGATCTGAAGCCACAAAGTGTAGTAATTTACGCTTGATGATTTCTTATGGGATGACTAGGGTTGTGAATTTCCATAAATCTATTAGAGCTTTATTCGTTGTGAAAATAGACTTTTTAAAATCTAGGACATCATGATTGACGTGTTTTTTTTCATTATTTTTTTTAGGCTGATCAACAACAAGCGGAATGAAGTCTCTGCATGATATGGACACCGGGGGATACATAAACGAAGGTATGCCCTATTATTTGCTATCGCGAAAGTTGAAAACGTCTATCTGAGCAAATATATCTTGGATTCATTGTTTTAACACCTCTCACCAGGTTGTTGAGTCTTATCTATATTTGTCGCATACGAGAGGCGCTGTCCGTCCTACAGAGTATCTCTGTATGTACGGTTCAGACTAGACAAAAACCGCTCATTTAAATTTCTGATTTGTTCATACGTCATCGTGTTACTGTTAATATAATACATAATATTGATAAATTCTTGGAGTTCTTCACCAAATGTATTGACAGCAACATATGATGATTTATTTTCTTTTGTTTTAACAGATTGTATAGAGCTAAACAGTTGTCTCAATAATACATCTGAAAGATCTGTCAAATAACTCTGCTATGTTAAGTTGTTATGTTCGCCTGAGCAACTTTAGCATGCAGGCGTTGGTACTGACTTATTATTAGGAGAGATTTTGAATAAATTAGCATTGATTTCTCCTTCTAAGATAGAATTGAATATCTGAAATGATTAGTTCTTAGCTATATGCATCGTGGCTATGGAGTCTTGATGATAAATTAGAGGATGTCGATGGTCTTTCAAGTAGCAGTCAAAATTCAATTTCTAAGACATTTGACATCTCCATCTTCTTACAAATTTCGTTATCGATTGCCATGGTTTCTCCTTGATATAAACCTAACGGTTGTGAAATCCCAGAATAGTACTACATTAAATCACCTTCTAATCTCACCGATTACTTTTTTCCCCTCTTTCGCCGCACGGTTTCGGATCTACACAACGACTGTAATGTGATGGATATGACTGACGCGTGATGCCTGCCTTCCTCGAAACATTTGATATTTTTGCTCACGTTCTCTTTATAATAAAACAAAACTAAAAAAAAAAAAACACGCAAAACAAAACCGAATTACTTGACCAACCGCAAAGATGATGAATTGGAGCCGGTTATGGAAGATGAAGGTAATTTAGTTTTCCTTCATTTGCTTTGCATAGTCTCTACGGTGGTGCTTGGTTGATGTTCGACTAAAATCGATTCTCCTTGGCTAGTGCTCCATTTGGTGAATTCTCCACATTGGAGAATTGCGGTTCATTAGTAGATCAAAATGTTTGAAAATCTCTCTCTCTCTCTCTCTCTTCTATTGATCCACCGCTTGTCAAAATCTGTCAAAAATAAGTCCGCAGGAACAGTTAAGTCTGTTGAGTGAGAGCTCACCAAATGGGGCACAGTCATAATTTTTTTTTTATGCAACAATTATTCAATCTAGTTTTTGTTTTTAAGCCTTGCTCTACAAGTTGCAAATGTTATTGAGCTAAAATTTCTGACAAATTAGGATCGCAATATTTTTTTTTTTTTAAATTGTAAGGAACATTTAAATGTTACAGAACCTTGTTACACTGTTGCTTTGCAAATAGTATGTTATTGTATTATTTCTGGACGAATCGACTTCATCATTATGAAACCACCAAAAGTTGTTTTTTTTTTTAAATTAATTTAAAATCTACAGCAGCAGCATGCACGAAATTTCTAAGTGAAAAATTGGTGGAGATAAGCACAAACCAGTAATCGGATTGGTTTGTGGTATTAAATGAGCTGTAACAATTTCTATATATAAGTACTTTGATTTAACAACGGGAATGCGAAGATCAAACATTGCATGTGCATGTTTTGTTGTTAATCATCATTATGAAACTATGTTATACCGCACGGACGCCATTTACTACCGTTCACTTTTTCGAAGAGATCGTAAACCTAACGTATAGCACTCTTTCGTGATGATATTTTGCGAACAAGTCAGAATGATTTTTTTACTGCTAACCACTAGAAAAAGTCATAAACCTCGGTTGGTAATACATCCACTCTAGCAACGGCACATCTCGGCTTTTGATAAAGCCGTGTCTGTTTACGACGCTCCTGATTTATAATCGATTATTTTGTGTTAAGTTTTTGTCTACGTTCATAAACTTGGTTGCGATAACGAAGTCTCCTACATATTTGGTTGATGAAGGTCACACATAGATAAATGGGACATGATTGTGGACATCTATAAAAGGTTTTATTGATGCATTAATATAATTCAATTTTTGTTAATGTGTTCTTTGACCAATTCCGCTATTGCTTAATGAATACAGTTAGGTCTTCTACCGCACGGTGGGAGGTGCCTTCAACCCAACCTGAATGTTCAACTGCCGTTCAGATAATTTAGCTCATTTCTTGGTTATTTACAATCTTTTCGTAAATCTTAAGGACACCCCAAACAGCAGCATCCTAAATGGTGGTTAAAATCTACGAAAAGTGTCTAAAAATGCAGAACCATAAAAAATCGGGGGCATCACCGACCGTACAGTACCGAAACCTGACTGAACGTCATGAGGATATTCCATTACTGCATAATCAACTACGCATTTTCGGACAATGATAATTACCCGTCCGAAAAATTCGTGAATGTTGTTAACTTGAGAAGTGTCAAACCCATATCAAGGATCACTTCCCGAAGACTTTTATCACTTCTGTTAACCCATTACTGCCCAGATGTACAAAAACTTTGTTCAAATTGCATGAAACTTTCTAGTCTATCTAGGTATGTCCAGAAACGAGGGGGAAATGCATTATTTTCGTTTGGAATTTTTTGGAAGTTGAGATATCTGACGTATGAAATTTCATACTCTGCTCAGATACGGTATCAAAAGCGGAAATCATTTGAAACTCAAACAAAACGGTTTTATTTCATGAAAAATCAATCGCAACAATCACTTTCATGATTTATAAACGCTTTGGTGACTTCGAGTGTTTAGGCTTGATCTGCATGAACTCGATTCTCGCTGGATTAATGTCACTCAGAAGTCCTTCGCAGATAGCTCTGACGAAATTGATCAATGGTCCATTTCCATGACTTTTTCTGTAGATATGCCAAAGATTAACGACACCACCATTCAGCACTAATCGGAAAAAGGGCCAATACCAATCGGAAAAGGGTCAATATTTATGCCCCTCTTACCAAGAATCTTCAAGAAGGGCCAAGCGGGTAAAAAAATTATCAATGTACACGTAATTTCCGTCATAAACAATCTCGTTGCTTAAGTTGGATACAACCTTCGATCCCAAAGGTTGTCCATGGTCACGATCGGTTTTTCCTACAAAGTATGTCAACAAAACATTATAAAACAGAAATAAACCCAAACGTATTTTTTTACCTTTATACGGGATGAACTTGATGAGATATCCGCCATGGGTACAAAGGCACCGAAATTTGTAGCCAAAACGAATCGGCTTTCCTCGGATGAATTGCTTCATAGAGTTCCTGCCGTAATAAGGCTCCATAGCTTCGTCGATAGAAAAATGTTTTCCCAATGGCTGTCCCATTTTCTGAAACTTGTCATTGGCGCGTTCAATCAAGGGTCGAACCTTGTACAATTTGTCGGACCCATCATTAAGCAAATTGTCGTTGAAATGCAAATATTTCAAGATTTGCTCGAACTTATTCCTCGACATAGCGTTGGCAATCAGCATATTGTATGTATCTTCTTTTGGTTCCCAGTAGAACCGCTTACTTGGTACTTTCACGTAGCCGGAAGCGAGCACGATACCTAGAAATTTGTACATTTCCGGTAGGGTCACATGAAATCGTGCATCTCCCTTTAGAAGTGCGTACTTATTTGTCTCTGTTGTGATTAGCCCAACAAAATCTGCGTCAAATAGGTAACGGAACATTTGAACGGCAGACCACTTATGTTTCGAACAGAGATTACTGAGATTTGGCGAATGTCCTTCGAGAACAACGGCTGTATTCTCATCCGAAGATAGGGTCATTTTTTCCCAGTGTCTGACACTTCGTTTTTTGCTGCTGGTTGGGGCGCAATCATGTGATTGGTCATGTTCAATGTTGCACTCGACATTCATTCGTTCGTTGAAACCGGAAGGGCCGTCCTCCGAGTCTCCACCGCTTGGGGGCACGATGACAAAGTTGATTGAGTTTGTTGATGCTACCAGATTTTCGAAAGCGTCTTCATCCAAATCTATCAGATAGTTGTACAGCTCCTCCGGATTATCGAGAAGCTGGTGTATCCTATGGAGAAAATCATATATCGTAGTTGCCCAACGTATGAAATTTCATACGTTCAAAAGTAAACATCAATTTTTTTGCGGCTTCGTTATTTTCTTCGGATCTTGTGCTAGATATCTTTTTTAACACTCGTCTAGTAATGTCTTGTCACAAATTTGAGTCATTTAGAATCTTTTAAGAAGAAAAACTTTGAAAATGTTGATGCTTACTTTTGCGGCTCCATTTATCTCGAACTTTACACGCTGAAAACACAACAAGACCTACAAAAAATGACAGATGGAGTGACACTGACATAAAAAGCATTCTTAAATTGTCATGTGGTATCGTTTAAAATACGATAAGCACTATTGTTTGGTAAAAATCAGCTTTTCAATAAGGGGTATTTTCGCGTATGAAATTCCATACGCTGGGCAGTAATGGGTTAAGAGAGGCTTAGTTATTTCGATTAGTGGACGAACAAGAGCAGCCTGATTTTCAGCAAACAAACCTGTTTTATCAATTGAAGTGGCTGATGAGCCTTCGACCTTCGACCTGTCAGTTGTAATATTATTTACTATGTAAACAATAACAATTATAGTTATATGAGGTCGTACGTCGTTCACTCGAACTTAAAAAAATTGGTAGAGACTATTTTCAGTTTGAGACTGACTGTTTTTAATTCAATTTTCGAATCTAAAATAACAATCACATGTCCCTCTCACTTTAAAGCCATCAGTGTTTTGTATAATTGTTGTTGTATCCACCAGTTAATTATTCGGGATCGGACGCGTAATTAAGAGTACGGACTTGTTCGAAACACGTTTATTGGATATATCTTTGATTACTTTCTCTTGCATTAATATTTCAATCAGCTTTACGTTTTTCATTCTACTATTTGTAGAGTATGCTAGCCAGCACTGTTGTGTTTCGATCTGTTCTAAAGAATCCCTTGAAAGTTTTATAATGGCGCTGTAATGAATGAAAGATAGCGAGAGAGGAGAGAATCTCTCATTGTTAGATTCGCCCTATTGAAAAAAAATCCTAGATTTTCCTGCTCTCAGTATGGAATCAGTATGACAGGTAGTAGCAAGGTCACTCATACATAAGGTATAGTATGCTGGTATGAGCAGGTATAGCAAATGAAATACATATCAAGGTATGGTAAAGTATGACAATAATAATGGGTGGTGTAATCGCGGTGGAGTTAGAAGGACGAATTTGTGCTATCGAAGGACTTTTCTTTCACTTGGAAATAACCGAAATGACTGCGGCAACGAAAACAGGAAACCGATGCGTTCTGTTCAACGATATATTCTTGACTGTTTGTATATGACCTTTTGAGGCACATTTCAAAGCTGTGTAGAAAATCTCTACATTTAGATCGGGATCATTTTCTCTCACTAGCAGAAGGCTAGTGATAAGGAAGAAAGATTGCTGATAAGGTCTATCAGTTGGCACGAACGAGGTCGATTGCGGTTTCACATAATTTAGTATAGGAAAATATATGAGAATATTTGGAATAACATGATATCCTGTTTAATCCTAGGGTGGCTCCAACAGGTGGAAAATAAAGAAAAAGGTTTTCATTTGCTTGTCGAATTACGCTTTCATTTCCAAGAAATTTTGCAATTGAACTGTTTGTTTATAAAAGCAGTTATGTCCGAAACACGAATTCTTTCTTCCGGACACATACAGTGACCGGTGAAAAAAATCAACAGTGCCGTATGTAAGAAAATCCTTTTTTATAAGTCCTGTACATATCAGAACCCTTCTTTTTACACATGCTCAGTTTATTTTGGACCAATTTGACAAGTTTCACACATATATTCCAATATACTCGTTAATTTCAATTTACCGCTGACAGAATACTTAATTATCTTCTGTTTGAGGTACGACAAAAAAAAAAAAAGATCATTCAACGGAAAAAATAGTTTTCCATGTAGAATCCGCTGGTATACCCCCCATAAATCACTGCTTTGACGTTTCATTGTTTACATCCGCCTCAAAGCTCTGCCGCAAGTCGAAAAAGTAGACGTGTTGAGTTCACTGGAAGTGATTTTAAAGCGATTAACATGGGTGGCAAAACAAAATTTCGCTACAGGTCCGACAACTGATCGTGCGTGATTGCAATTGGAACCATGCCCAGCACGCAGTTGCCGAGGGATATGGAGTGAGACGTTGTGCAGTTCAGAAGATTTTTCTGAAGCACCAGAAGCTTGGAAGTGGTGTTGATCGGCCGAGACGTGGATCAAAACGTAAAACTGAGAGGACCGCAAAATCATCCGAGAGGTCGAGAAAAATCTGTTCATCATCATCCGAGAAATGAAAGAGAAGCTGAGCCTACCGATTTCGGATCGCGTTATCCGTCGACGCATTGCTGAGCAAGGGTTGGAGAGCCATTTCGTCCGGAAGCGACCGTTCATCAGCCGGACAAACAAGGAAAAACGGCTCCAATTCGCCAGAACCCACATGACTAAGCCCCTGGAGTTATGGAAACGTGTTGTGTGGTCGGACGAATCCAAGTTTGAGCTGTTCAACAAGAAACGGCGGCAATGAGTATGGAGCAGAAGTGAAGAAAGACTGCCGGATAGGCATCTCCAGCCAACCATGAAACATGGTGGAGGTAACATTATGGTCTGGGGCTACTTTTCGTGGTTTGGAGTCGGTAATATGGCCCTAATCAATGGGTCCTAATCAATATTGATATTATGTGCGAAAATCTGGAGGGGTCATTGCTGAAAATGTATTTGGAAGGCAACTACACCTTTCAGCAAGATAATGATCTCAAGCATACGGCCATGAAAACGCTCGCCTTTTTCCGATCCTGTCGCATCAAACCCTTAGAATGGCCGCCCCAGAGCCCTGACTGGAACCTAATCGATAATTTTTGGGCGATTCTCGATAATAAAGTGGAAAAAAACAGACGCAAGCAGACGAACGAGCGGGATCCCTGCTACCTCGGAAACCTGGTGGAAAGCATGCCAAAACGGCTACAGGCGAAAGGGAGTCATATTGATTGCTAGTTACTTATTTTCACCGGTTTTTCTGTTCAATTTTGAAATTGATCTTTTTTTTCGTCATCTATCTATATGTATGTATAAAAATGAATTTCTGCCTGTCTGTCTGTCTGTCTGTCTGTCTGTCTGTCTGTCTGTCTGTCTGTCTGTCTGTCTGTCTGTCTGTCTGTCTGTCTGTCTGTCTGTCTGTCTGTCTGTCTGTCTGTCTGTCTGTCTGTCTGTCTGTCTGTCTGTCTGTCTGTCTGTCTGTCTGTCTGTCTGTCTGTCTGTCTGTCTGTCTGTCTGTCTGTCTGTCTGTCTGTCTGTCTGTCTGTCTGTCTGTCTGTCTGTCTGTCTGTCTGTCTGTCTGTCTGTCTGTCTGTCTGTCTGTCTGTCTGTCTGTCTGTCTGTCTGTCTGTCTGTCTGTCTGTCTGTCTGTCTGTCTGTCTGTCTGTCTGTCTGTCTGTCTGTCTGTCTGTCTGTCTGTCTGTCTGTCTGTCTGTCTGTCTGTCTGTCTGTCTGTCTGTCTGTCTGTCTGTCTGTCTGTCTGTCTGTCTGTCTGTCTGTCTGTCTGTCTGTCTGTCTGTCTGTCTGTCTGTCTGTCTGTCTGAACCTTATAGACTCGAAAAGTACTTAGCCGATCGGTTTTAAGTGCCGAACCCGCCAAAGGCTGAAAGGCACTATAATAAAGAAAGAAAAAACTTAGCCGACTGGCGTGAAATTTTGCATGGAGGGGTTTTTAGGGCCGGGAAAGGTTCTTATGCTAGTTAGAGACCCCTCCCTTCTCTTGAAGGGGGCTCCCATACAAATGAAACACAAATGTTTGCATAACTCGAGAGCTAATCAAGCAAAGAAAAACAAATTAAGCATGGGAGAGTTTTTGGAAGCAAAAAATATTTCTATGGTAGTTTGAGACCCCTCCCCCTTCTGAAAAGGGAGGCTCTCATACAAATGAAACAGAAGTTTATGCATAACTCAAGAAGTAATCAAGCAAATGGAACCAAATTTGGTATGTGGGTTTTTTCTGGAAGCAAGAAATGTTTCTATGGTTGTTCAAGACTCCTACTCTCTATAGAAGGGGGGGCTCTTATATAAATGAAACTGACATTTCTGCATAACTTGAGAACTAATAAAGCAAATGGAACCAAACTTGGCATGTGAGGATTTTGAAGGCAAGAAATGTTTCTACGGTGGTTCGAGGCCCCTCCTCTGTCTTGTAGGAGGGGAGGGGCTCTCAAACAAATGAAACACAAATTTATACCAAATATGAGAATTATTCCTACTGTTATAAAAATTTGTATGCTGGGGTTTTGGGGCCTAAAAGCTTCTTATGATGGTTCGAGACTCCTTCCCTGTCTGAAAAGGTAGGGGAGGGGGGCTCCCATTGACATGAAACACAAATTTCTGCATAACTCCAGAACTAATCAAGCATTTCAGTGAGAGTGACGCGCTCTTCTTAACAAGCCATCCCGTAGAAAGCTTAATAAGTATTGCGAATTGTGTTATTCGATTTGTTGGATCGTATCGTTCCCGCGGGTTTCGCGTAATTGTCTCTGCTTACGGGTCCGCCCCCCCCCCCCCCCCCCCCCGTTTTGGCCCTTCATACAACGTTACTGTGAATGCAACCCGGTAACTCAATTTAAACTTGCTATTAAGTGGAGCTGCATACATGACAAGGTCTTAGAAGGGTGGTGGCTACATGACATACATTATATACATACAACTCGAGAACTAATCAAGCAAATAGAACCAAATTTGTCATGTGGGGGTTTTTGAAGGTAAGATTTTTTTTTCTTTGGTAGTTTGAGACCCCTCCCTTATCAAGAAGGGATGGCTCTCATACAAATGAAACAGAAATTTCTGCATAACTCAAGAACTAATCAAGCAAATGGAACCAAATTTGGCATGTCGGGGTTTAAAGGTTCCCCTTTTTGGGTGGAGTGGCTCTCATACAAATGAAAAACAAATCTAAACCAAAAATGAGAATTATCTCTACTGATATGAAAATTTGTATGAAGGAGTTTTTTGGGCCGGAGAAGGTTCTTATGATGGTTTGAGACTCCTTCACTGTCTGGAAGGGGGTGCTCCCATTCAAATGAAACACAAATTACTGCGTAGCTTGAGAACTAATCAAACAAATAGAACCAAATTTGCCATGTGGGGGTTTTTGGTGGCAGGAGCCCTCACCTCTCTGTAAGGAGGGGGTGATTGTCTGTCATACAAATGAAACCGGTATTTCAACGAAACATGAGGATTATCCAGGCAACTAAAACTCCAAATGTGTATTTCTCGGGTATGCAGCATGTTCTGTTAGAAATTTGAACCCCTTCTTAGTCAAGTCTCAGTACTACATTAAACACAAGAAGTTAATCTCAGGTTATGCCAGAGAAAATTACGTTTAAACTGCCAGGATACGGCATAGTTTGAAGATTAATGTTTTGTCTATGGAATGCTTCTAAGGTCTGTATCCGCAATAATCCAGACACCTCAAAACATGAATAAAACATAAATTTCGCATTATATTTCCGTCGTAGTTGTTTATTTCAGATTCATGGGCTGTGTTTTAACAATTCGTGAAGACAAAACAGAGTTATTCGGTATTTGCATAAAATTTTCGAACTTTGCGCTTAACTCCGTCCATTGGGGTTTGTACAGACTCTTCAGAAATCGTAGGAGCCGTCTTTGTCCAATTTTGCTGGAAGTGTTTGATGTCTTTGATTCCTTGCTTCTTTCCAGAAAGCTTCCGCTTCATCAAAGCCCAATATCTCTCGATTGGTCGTAGCTCTGGGCAATTTGGCGGGTTTGAGGTTTTTGGTACAATGTTCACTTGATTTGCTTGGTACCACTCCATCACAGTTTTAGCATAGTGGCATGATGCCAAATCGGGCCAAAACAAAGGTTTTTCTTTGTGACTTTTGATGAAGGGTAGCAATCGCTTCTGCAGACACTCTTTCTGATAGATCTCCTTGTTGATTGTGCCTCTAGTGACGAAAGATTTACTCTTTTTGCCACACGTGCAAATTGCTTGCCACACAAGGTATTTTTTTGGGAAATTTCGATGCCTTCTTCGTTCTGAAATGCTCAGCTGTAGCATTTCTGGCCATAGCAGAATAAAAAGCCAGCCCTGGAAGCTGCTTGAAATCCTCCAGGACATAAGTTTCATCGTCCATAACAACGCATGAAAACTTCGTCAAATATTCGCAGTGCAAACGTCGAGCACGTGATTTTGCTGCCAAGTTCTGTTTGTCGTTGCGATTTGGAACTGTTTTTGCTTTATACGACTTAAGTCCCAAACGTTGTTTTGATTTTTGGACAAAACCAGGCGACATCCCTATTTTACGAGCCACCGTTCGAATGGAGAGATTTGGGTTTTTCGTTAATATCCTTTTCACCTTTCGGCCCATGACAGGATCAGTGCGTCCAATGTTTTTGTCACTTCTCGGTTTCCTCTCCACCGTCAAACGTTCCGAAAATGATTTGAGCACATCGTGAACAGTGGATTTAGCCAAATCCAATGTTTTTGCAAGGTCCCGAATTGACAAGTCAGGATTTGCCGTTCGCCCGTTAAAATTCGCTCGCGCACTTGTTTCTCTTTCGTCGCCATCTTGAATACTAAACATGAAATGTAAACATCAATCATAGTCTTTTTCAGCATGGACTCTTAGCTATACCACAGTGAAATTTTTCATTCCTACGTGCAATATTTCAAAAGTTACAATAATTTGAAGGTGTCCGGATCAATGTGGATACAGACCTTACACAGGAAAGAAAAAATATGGTAAAAACTAACGATCCGAGGGTTAAATTAAAAACACACACCTTCGTTTTATTTTGCCGAGTTTACAAACATTAGCAAACGAAAATATTTTAACGAAACTTATTCCTAAAATAAAACCATAAAAGCACCACTTCTATTAAATTTTCATTCATTTAGTTACAAGCGTAGCAAGGCTCGCACCGGGTTCAGCTAGTACCCTATAAAAATAGTGTTTCTGAAATGGTTGATAATTTTTGTTTGTGTAATAAAAAAATAAAAACATTACAAGTAAGCCAAACCAAACTTCAATGTGTATCTTTTAACAGAATGTATCTTTTGCAAATCTTAGTCTTTTGTAAACATATTTGTAAATGAATGTACGGAATGATCTCTTTTTCGCCGGTCACTGTCATCAGTAGTTCTTAGTCACAATTTAAAACCCTTTTAGAGTATCCTTAATTTTTCTTCATCCTAAACCAAGAAAAAAAAGCCTCAAATAACTGTTATTGAGACATTCGACCGATTTCCCTAGCCAGTTGTCTAATATGCTAGAATTTTTATCTTTGTTTCAAAATACTGCTATATAATAGTTCAAGTTAGTAGCAAGCACGTAACAGAGATTACTCAACCACCCTCAGCATCATCTTGTTCGATTTATACCATTGGAAATTGCCCATGGAAAAACATTCCCAATGTTTGCTCTTCCCACAGCTCATCGGCACCACTACAGCTAGTCGGATTAGGTTTCCGTTTGCTCATGTCGGAAATTCGTCAGCGCTCATCTTTTGGCACGTGACACAACAAAGCGGCCGTTTTTAATAGTTTGCACGACAAACAATATCGATAATCTACTCATTAGTCATCTTCATTCCAATCGGATTCTTGCACAATTCTCGAAATAGTCGTTCGACGAGAATGGCAGAATAAACATTTTCATTTGACGAACCTAGCCTTTTATACGAGTTCAGTGCAATACATTTCGAAATAATCATGATGTTAATTTTTTTCCCAAACGAAACGATTGAACCTCATCTAATCATCCACATCTTTAAACACCTAAGAAATTATTCTTACTTACACATGACGAGCCAGGTCCACCGGCTGCACCTGATGTGCATTGCTTCTGTTTTGTCAGTTTGCAACAAACCTACGTTTTAGGGTCAACTTTTCATTAGGGCAAAATTGCTTCACCCGAAATCGATGTCGAATCCATTGTTTACAAAAGCAGGCTGATTTATTTTCACCCAATGCGTTCATCGAGATCCCTATTGGGGTGGTTTTATTTTTGAATTCATGCCGTCTACCATAGAAATCGCAACTTACTTAATTAATTAAGAATCAATAAAATGAAATGAATCACATTTCATTTCATTTCTTTCATTCAATTTTTTGTTTCACGTTCACTAGCGGAATATTTTAATAATTGTCATTTCCAGTTTTCTTTGTACAATTCAAGCCGCAACTATTTTTATCTTTACGTCACAATAATGTCCCTTGTTTCTTTTCCTTTCCAATGGCAGGCACTAACAAGAAAAGTACTTTGCACGCAGAAAGAAAATCGAATTAAAAAAAAAAACTTAATTTTTGACGTAGGACTACGTCTGTGTTTTTAATACTGGGGTACACGTTCGAATTGCGAAAATTTGGAGCGTCACGAAAAATATATAGGTTTTGAACGTTAATAACTAAGTCATTCCACGATTGATTTCCAAAATGGTTGCACCAATCTATCGGAACATTTTCTACGCTTCGGTTTAAATATTTCAAACTATTGATTTCTAACATGCAACTAATAAAATTAACGCAAATATGAAGTGATGTCTTATAATATTTTTCATAGTAAATTTACCAAATGCACAGTACTTTCCGCGCACAGACTTCATATGTAAGTAAGGAACGTCTCCTAGGCAGCCATGAATGTTATATAAGGGGTACACCTTCGCATTTTGATTTAGTTTTCCGGCGGTTGTGGAGCTGTGCAGAGTAGGATCTGCAGTTGGACGAGCAGTCGCTGCCCAGAGAGGCATTGGTGCAGTTGGCTGTTGTTGCCTATGCTCCCGTCAACCTCGCTGCGAGAAACATGGCTGTTGAAGCATACGAGATGGCGGGAAAAAGCCACCCGTGACAACGAGACAAGAATCAATCATCCCACGAGATGAACCAAGAAAGAAAGCCCAAGTTCAATCGTGAACTGTTTCTCCCCCGTCAACTAAATCCGTTCTTTTCAGGACGACCAAATTAGTTTGCCAACTGAAGAGTTCGTTTGGATGAATTTTTCTCTTGTGCTGTTTGAAATATCCATTACCGCGCCCCGGCTGAACATGGCATTGCTTTAAACGCCGCGTGTCGGAATAAATAGCAAAGCGCGTTGAACAACCAATGAACCAACAGATCGATAACTATCTTCTACGCGTTAGAGATAGTGGCCCTCTCAACCATCGTAGAAAATACAACCGGGGCCGTATCATAATTAAGAGCCACCAAATGCTTTCTAAAGAGTGTACAATAGAATTTTCTTGGCCCTTTTCAGGACTGACTTAAATCAATTAGCGGATGGCCCTGACGTGTATGGGAATTAGATTGCTGCATAGTCCTACGTCACCTTTGCGCACAACCCCATTGGGCTGTACCTTGTAGTTTTTCTTTTTAATCGCTATTCAACGGAAGCAGAAATGACCAGCTCACGAAAACTCAACCGTCTGCGGGCATCGTTTGCTGCGATCTCTCATTTTTTAATGTCCCGAAAGAATAATGCAAAATGGATGCAAACCAATGTAAGGGCATCCTGATTGATAGTATGATGCAAAATGAATTGGATTCAACATTTTGGATCGAGACATTTTAGATCAAAATTAAGAATTCTGCACCGCTGATCTATTCATTTTGATCTATTTTCAAAAAAGTAAACAGCAACCCGGTTTGATGAAACGTCATTCAATTTTAGTTGATTAGCTTGGGGTTTTCGCCAACGTTTTTCATTTTGCATTGGTCGAGTCAATTATAATTATAAATTAATAATCAACGGCAACAGCACCCTGTTGGAGTACTGCCAATGGTTTTTAACAAACAGACCTCCAGTGAAATCCAGAGTGAATGTTTGTGCTGGAATCACAGCTCTCGCTTTGTTTCGGGTGTCACGATATTTGTCGAATCAAACTTAACTAAACGAGTGGATCGGTAGAGACAATCCCAGCAACAGTAGCTCAGGATTATGAATCGATGGATTTGTTTCTTTGGTGCCTAATATAATTTGCGTTCAATGCAAATGCCAGATAAAATCCAGTCATTGAAGAAGAACACCTTGCATTTCAAAAACACATTCTGGAACAGGTTGTGAAAATATTAGTCATTTTGATATGCTTGTAAATCTGGTTCGACAGTTCCAACATTTTCAGAATTTTTCCATAGTTGATTTCTTCACTAGAGATCATTTCAACTCCAGATATTCCGATAATTTCTTTTGGCAAACTTGTGCAGAATGGGAGAATGAGTGCAATGAGTGCATGCTGCTGATGGTAAGCTCCGGAGTAATCTTCAAGATGTCGTTGCAAATCAAATAAGTCAGCTTGGTGAAATGAGAAATACCTAAACTGTCGGCGTTGTCATGCAGTTTCTAGCAACCAATATTCATGAGATATTAAAATATAGCACAGTCGTTTATCCTGAATATTTCCAATAAACTTATAACTCCTCTTATTTTTATTTCAAAATTGATGAGTTTATTCTGAAACTGTTCAATTCCAGTACTTCTAGATGACAACAATTCCACATTGCATTAGGTCCTAAGTAACAATATAAACAAAATCGAGTTGAATATCGATTTGGATAGAAAGCCACTACTTTTCTATGAATTATTTTGAAATTATGCCCTTAGATAAAAAATTAAAATACGATCGATAACAAAACATCCAATGTACCTTCCGTCTTATATCGCACAGCTCTGTACATGGGACTTTTGTCGGCCGCATGTCCAATTTGCAATGTTCGTCTACAATTTTAACAGATGTACATAGAACCTACATTTTGTTTTCTAAAAACGCGTGTTCTGATTATTCGAAGAATGGAAACAAGCAATAAGTTCTTCATAGGATAGATAATTTTTTTCATTTCGAAAAAATAGGATCAATTTTTTTTTTTCATAACATAATTGCAATTCAATCGTTACCTTACCTTACCAATCAGAATAAGGCCGGCGTGGCCTCTGCTGTACACAAAAGTTGTTTCCATTGTAATCGGTACCTCGCCAGCCTCGCTGTCTGCGGAGGGTCCGCAGGTCGCCTTCTACTTAATCAATCCACCTTGCTCGTTGCGCGCCTCTTCTTCTTGTACCTGTCGGTTCGTTTTCGAGAACCATTTTCACAGGGCTGTCGTCCGACATTCTTACGACATGCCCAGCCCATCGTAGTCGACCGATTTTTGCGATGTGTACGATGGGAGGTTCTCCCAGCAACTGGTGCAATTCGTGGTTCATTCGCCTCCTCCACGTTCCGCTTTCCATCTGCACTCCACCGTAGATCGTACGCAGCACCTTCCGTACAAAGACTCCAAGGGCGCGTTGGTCCTCCACTAGCAATGTCCATGTTTCGTTGCCGTAGAGAACTACCAGTCTAATTAATGTCTTGTAGATGGTCAACTTTGTGGTTCGGCGAACTTTGTTCGATCTTAGCGTCCTTCGGAGTCCAAAGTAGGCACGATTGCCAGCCATAATGCGCCTTTGTATTTCTCTGCTGGTGCCGTTATCGGCGGTCACCAATGAGCCCAGATACACGAATTCGTCTACTACCTCGATTTTTTCACCGTCGATCTGAACTCGTGCTAGTAGGCTAACATTGTCTTCTCGTGAGCCTTTTCCCTTCTTGTATTTTGTTTCAACGCATTAATCACAAGCCCAATCCTACCAGCTTCAGCCTTAAATCTGATCCACGTTTCCGCCATCGTCTCAAAGTTACGTCCTACGATATCAACCTCGTCGGCGAAGCCAAATAGTTGGACAGACTTCCTGAAGATCGTACCACTCGTGTCTATCCCAACTCTTCGAATCACACCCTCCAGTGCAATGTTAAACAACAAACACGACAATCCAGCACCTTGTCGTAACCCTCTCCGAGATTCGAAGGGACTCGACCACGTCAGTTTTTCCGGAAATCCATATCCGTGCATGATTTACCATAGCAATCGTGTAATCTTTACTGTTTGTATGGGTTTCAACGTGCAAGGTCATCAGGATTACAAAGAAAATGTTGCCTTTGGTGTTTACGATGATTCTAGGCGTGTAATTGATACATTTGTGGTGCATCAGCATCACTTAAGGCTTGGCTGCATTCGTACCTGACTGACAGAACTCTTCGGGTGCAAATTGATTCCTGTGTATCAAAGCCATTCACCAGTACGTCTGGCGTGCCTCAGGGAAGTAACTTGGGTCCGTTACTTTTTGCGCTCTTCTTCAATGATGTTGCGGATTTATTGGGAGCTAGGTGCAAACTTGTATATGCAGATGACAATAAACTCTACTTTATTGTTCGTACGGTAGATGGTAGATGACTCGTTCCTGCCTTGACCTACCCCGCATTGGGGATTCGTGCTTGGTTCGAGTACTATATACCACATGCCTTTCGCTCAATTTTCAAATAGTTCTATTCAATTTTTCACAGCCTGCCGTACACTGACGGAACTATCAACACTTTCTCTTCATATATTTCCTTCTAGCAGAAATTACTGTTCACTCTTGGGGCATCATGGTGATGAGAGACTATTTCCTTCTACATCATTGGGCTATTGTCAAACAGAAGTTGAAGAAGATTGGAAAGTTGACTCGATATGCAGCAGAGATGAAAAGATGGTAGAACAAAATGGCCGCTCAGGTTAGCCAACAGAGTCTCCAAAATATGATGAGTGGTATTCGAAGAAAAGTTCGAAATTTCATCAAACCCAAATCGGAATAACTTTTTGGCTATTTTTCCTTTAATGTGCAACATATGCCCTTAATTTTGACCGTCCATAAATCACGTGGTCTTTTTGCGAGGAGAAGAGGGGCGACGGGGTTCAAATATGTTCAAATATTTGCACGAACTCGTGAAATGAACGATTTTAATGTTATTTGACGGTGGAAAGCAGGGTACAACGAAGTGGCTCCAGATCCCATGGAAAAAAAAAAAATTTCACTTATAGTTTTGCAACTACTTGCAAAATGTATTTAGTTAGGTTTTAGTATTCCATCAAATGTTCATTAGACAACATTGACACATTGACATTGACATGTGGCTGCTGTGTAACACTGCACAATACATAGCTCAGCATAACATAGTATAACACTGTTGGTTGTTGTTGGGACGTTGAAAGCACAGGACTGAAGCGGCTGTCATCCACGAACAATACTCGTGAAGCCGAACACTTGGTGCTGCGTGTGGTGCTAATTTGACAGCTCGGTTTTCTCGAAGGCTATATGCAGCAAACACAATATTTGCGGCTGAAGTTGTCGTGTTTTGTCGATAATTTGATTTGAGAGAAAGATCTTTCGTGTTGTATTTCGTGTAGTGGGTATCACAACGATAGTATTTTTTCATTGTTTATCAGCCAGGTATGATAATGTTTTATCTAAATTGCTGATATTAGTAGTTTGGTAGAAGAAATATTGTAACTAAATATAATCCATTGTGAGCCGGGCTTAAAATTTTAAAATCATCACTAGCTCCACACCAAAAGTGGCAGGCTTCAAGAACTAACACTTCCTTCAGTCCTCTGTGGTTTACATGCTACATCCAAAATAAAAAGCAAGAATGTAATGCTATTTCGCACGACTTTGTTTCATTTCTCACTATGGATCGATACTTAGAGAAAAAATGCAACTTCGGTTGTGGGCAAGAAAGCAACACATCATTTCGCTTTATAAACTTCAATGTGAGCGTGAGGTTGTGCAGTGTATTAGTTGTTGAGTTTGAAAGTCCAATGGCACAAAAAAAAAAACGATGTCGATTCGTCACCGAGACTCGTGTCGTGGCCGTCAGTGGCTCTAGATGGTAACCATTCAACCACTTTAACAAGTTGAAACTAATGGTATAAAACCCCTACAGTTGCTTCGTTTGTCGAGGCATTGCTGTACTGTTGAATGAAGGCAAATTGAATATGTTTTCCACCAAGCTGTGTATCGCTCGCACAAACTTGCATTGCTTCGTTTGTTTCAGTGAGTCAGTCAGTGAGTCAGTGAGTCAGTCAGTCAGTGAGTCAGTCAGTGAGCCAGTCAGTGAGTCAGTCAGTGAGTCAGTCAGTGAGTCAGTCAGTGAGTCAGTCAGTCAGTCAGTCAGTCAGTCAGTCAGTCAGTCAGTCAGTCAGTCAGTCAGTCAGTCAGTCAGTCAGTCAGTCAGTCAGTCAGTCAGTCAGTCAGTCAGTCAGTCAGTCACTCAGTCAGTCAGTCAGTCAGTCAGTCAGTCAGTCAGTCAGTCAGTCAGTCAGTCAGTTGAAATATACTCTGAATTTTTCAACTTAAATTCACTTTGTCTTCTTTATCCTTTTATAGTTCTCCAAAGGTGTTTGTCGCTGTAGCATCCAGCTGCAGGCCGCTAATAATGCTAGGTTCCATTTGCCGGTTCTTTTCAGTCTGTGCGATGTTCTGATGAAATCATAGTATTCAGGGAAGTCCATTCCAAAAAAATCAAGCCCAACGTTCAAAGGGCGGAACCAAAATTCAAGTTTTAAAAACAAGAAATCTTGTTTTTCATGAAAATTTGTAATTTTGTGCATGAAAACCGGGTTTTCTTATCAATCTGACTTCTTGGGAAGAATGTATTTTCACAAATGGATTCAGGGAGCTCCATTCCAGAAAATCCAAGTCCGACATTCAAACGGTGGAGCCAAAATCCAAATTTTTAAAACAGGAAATCTAAATTTGCATGAAATTTTTTTAAATAAAATTTCGTTTTTCTCATGAATTTAACGTGTTAAAAAAAATTGTGTTCACAAATAGATTCAATTGCATAAACATTTAAAAGGCAGAGGGTCGATATTCTATTTGTTATACAGGAAAATCATAAGGACTGAAACAAACTTGCAAACTAGTTTTGCTCACAGCATGAAATAAAAAAAAAAACAATTAAAAATCGAAAAGAACTGTATTATTTGATTCAAGCAATGAAAGCAATTTTATTTCCAGAATTTTCTAATTTTGGATTAGACTTGGACAGTAGTTTTGTCGCATTTTCTGCAAGCCGCAGACCGATTCTTTTTGATATCTTCCATGGTCTTTCACTTCTTACTACTCTTCTTGAAGTTGCGCTTGACGAGGGCCCAGTAGCATTCAATTAGATCAAGATGTGGACAATTGGGAGGATTGATGTCTTTTTCAACGAAATCTACTCCATTGTACTGTGGTTTTGGTGTAATGGGTTGACGCCAAATCAGGGCAAAACAAAAGATGGATTTTGGGCTGCTTGTATAACGGAAGCATCCTTTTCTGGAAACACTCAGTACGGTAAACTTCGGCATTGATCGTACTTTTAGTGTGAAAAATTGATGACTTGGAGCCGCAAGAACAAATTGCCTTCCATACGAGAACCTTCTGGCCCAATTTTTCCACCTCGAACGAGTTGCTCACATCTTCGCCGAAGACATTGGTGTAAACTTAAGGTCCTGGAAGCATTATGGAGTCCTCTTTTACATATGTTTCATCATTGATCAAAACGTAGACGGATAGTCGTTGTAAAAGTCGGCTGTACAACTTTCTGGCTTTGGTTTTCGCCTTGGCACTTTGTTTTGCTATTTTCTGCTTCTTATAAGTCTTCAGGTTGTTGCATGCATAGATTCTTTGCACCTTTCCGACGGAGGTACCAGCCTTTTTTCGAAAAATCACGAATCGACATCGATCTGTTCCGAAGGAGGAGGTTGACTACCTTCCGATCATAGTGCCAGATGGACATCTTTCTTCCTCTTCTTGGCAGCTCATCGAACGAGTAATTTTTCCCCGAACTCGTTGACGATATATTATACGCTGTCGTGATGAATTCCGGAACGCTTCGCTATTTTATTTATCGAGACATCCTTCTCACGAAGCCACGTGACCACCACTTGAATTTTAACACTCTTATCGATTCGCGGCATCTCGAAAATGATCACTGTTTACCGAAAGTTTAGGAGCCGATCAAGTTGTTGCCAGATGAACGCGTCGAATGTAGGTCCGATAGTATTACGCGTGTATGTGTGAGGGCATCACAATCCTAATTTCGACGGAAATGCGTGTTTTTGTGATTGGAGGGAATGATCGCAGCAGGTCGTGCTTTGAAAATGACGTGTTTTGATTTGGCTGCGGCGTTTTCGCGGAAATAAAATTAAGAAATATTCCTTCATTCAACTAAAATAAATGGTGAAATTATAGTTTTTCCGAGTGCTTTGCGTAGGACGTTGTAAATGGAATCCCTTTCACAGTGTGTTATGGTCGCGTTTTTTAAGATGGGTTGTTTTTTCCCATTTTTGGTGTTTTTAGTGACCCGCTCCCGCATCCGAACGAGCTTTCCAGCATCAGATAAGGAACATTGGTGAGGTAGTTTTATATTATCAAAAATATACCTTATATACACGCCAGGATCAAGAATTTCCAATTTTGATTCTGGAAGTGTGAAAACTCTTCACATATCCATTTGATGTGTGAAGATTTTCATGCGGGGCTTATTGTATATGAAGATGAGTTTCTTCCTTAAAAGAAGACTGCCGGTCAGTGGGAGATATATATCGTCAGCATAGAAACCATGGAAACATTTAGTTTCCATAGTTTTTTAGGCATGCCACTACAATTGACACCATATGAAGCAGAGCTCGCTATTTCGTAGTGAAAATGGCACTGCAGGTAGATTTATTGGACTTATTTTGGTTTAAGTCAGTCCAATTTGCTAATTGATAGAACAAACCATCCCCCAGCTGAATTCTCTATCTGGTCTGGTAATGCATGAATTGGTATGTGGATCACCTCCCGCGATTGGATTCTCCTCTTCTGGCAACGAAACTAAACTACAATTGTGCTCAGGTGGTAGACGATTCGCATTAAGATAGAGGCCGCGATCGTCGTACAGCTATTGGAAGATGTTACACCCACTTACATCAGGGTGCTACTCGTTTTCTAGCTTAATTAATGGAAGCATCGCTATTGAACTCAATCAACCGAATCAGTGTGAGGTTCTTTTTTGTCCCATCGGGGAGTCATTTATTTACGTTGCACTGCTAGCGTGGGTGACAGTTTTCCTTGTAACCGGTTTCGAATCAAACTGATGGAAGAGGTAACATATCTGGTGGACCTAACAACATCGCTACGAGCATCAGATGGCCGCGGGGCGACACTTCGAAAGTTTTCTGCTGTTTACATGAAAAAAGTCGGCAAATTTTATAACAAACACTAAACATGGTCGCGGCTGTTGCTTGTAGAAGACTTCTGAAGTTGCTATTCTTAATTTCTGGTTCAAATGGTGAAACGGAAACAGAACCGAGCTGGGCGATTGGTCATGGTTGCAGCACTGCAGCAGTAAAAATGAGAAACCATTTTATTTTATTGCTTTCATTATTGACCGGCCGTTCAACCAGAAGCCATCAAAAACAAATCGGGATGCATTGCATTGGTGCTTGGTTAACGGTTCTGTAAATATGCATATACATTTGGAATCGACATGGCAAGGCAAAGACCGCAGCCCTCTGGGTTCCGTAATTTGAAGCAGTTTCGTGGCTTGTGTATTTATAGATCAGTTTATTTGACCGTACAAATCGATACGATTTAGTTTATATTATGAAACAGTGGTGTCTGACTAATAAATCGTTATGTGAATATGATCCATGAAACATACTTTTGATACGATGTGTATTTTTTTTTGTGGGGCAATGGAAAACAAGCAATAGAAACTGGGGCTGTATGGCGTTCCATTAAAATGTTAATTTGATGACATCGGAAACAACGGTCTTCGCTCGTTATATCCACCGACAAACAGAATCAGTTGTGTAGGTTGTGTGTGATGACATCACATATTTGTCATGCGCCTACTGCTACCTATTAGTGCCTACTACAGTAGTAGCTCAGTGAACCTTCACTGATTTGAGTTCGAGCGTGATTTTCCAATTAGCACCCAATATTTTTAAACGATATTCGAAGTAAAGAAAATAAAAAATAACGTCGAACGACAGACGCTGGCTTGTACTACTGAAATACATTCAGCATTCTGCACGAGATTGGTAAAAACAACGCCGGGTATGTAGAGCAAGGCAACCGATATCGCACCTACCCCAAGAGTTCATTTCATGTCTGACGCTTTATTTTTCGCTGCCACGCGAATAGGAAGATGTTTACTGCGGGTGCAATCAGCTCACCCACCGCAATTCACACTGCTAGGTGTTACGATCTAAAATTGAACAGCTCGCGGCAACGTTTTGAAAGTTGACTAACATTTTCTTTCCATCTGAAAATATGTATATCCTGTATACCTACCAACCTACAAAAACTCAAGTATGCGTAAAGAAAAATATTTTCGTGGTTCCTACTACAAGCGAGCACACGGTGCTGTCGCTTTCTCGCTGTATTGCCCTTCTTATTCTAGTATAGTCCTATCCTGAAGCGTTGCATTGTACAATCGAATATTAAAAATAGACATGTTCACTGCTACCATATGATAGTCGGATGTGCAGCAAATATGTCTTACCGACGATTGCAAAATTCTTTTAATATACCTATTGAAATATTCCAGCTACTTTCAGTTGCTTGTTAATGTTCTCGAAGAGCCAACCTTCGGGGAAACAAATCGACCAATTATCTTGCGGCAAGCGCTGGTCCGTTGCCTTCGAATGCATATTTTCGAGCAGAACCGTTATACTTTCACCCTTCTTCGGCTCAACTGCGACATACACATACGCATTACACATATCAGCTTTTATTGATGGCAATAAGGAAGCTGTTATTAAAGATCCCATTCATATGATTTCTCCTGTTGGTCGGCCGTGTTTGAGCGTAAAGGCGCTGGCTCATCACAGCTAAATGGTGTTAATAATCAATTTCGCATTTGTTTTTTTATTAATTCGTCAGCGACCAGAGGAGAACTAACGCATCCATCGATCACACTCCGGCGGTAAACGGTGAATAGTATAACCACAGGCAAACAGACAGAACATTTATCACTCGTTTAATGGTCAAAACTTCAATGTTTGTTAGTTGGCAGTGTTGCCACTTTGCGATTTGACGTTCACACACTACCGCCATATGCTCAGTTAACCACCCACACCCAATGTGATCAACAGGTGGTTAACGTTTAATGTGTTAGCTCTGATTGTCTGTGGTATAACGACAAATCAAAGCATGTAAACCAACTAGCTATACGTAGCCGCGGCGATTGATTCAATTAATGTGTCGTCTTCTAATCAATTCTTTCTGGTGTGCACAGATTTCAGTTGGAACGAAACATCTTCTAACGTGTTAAAACAAACACTGGTTCTGGTTCCATCATCTGTTTTTTTTTTTTGCAATGCAATAATAGTGTTGGGTGTTCTTACCTCATTTATATGACCAAACTCAAGCAAGATAGGTACAGCAATTGATTACCATCCATATTGTGGGCGTCTTTGCAAGCCACCATAAAGTTGAGCGTCTGGTTTTGCCTACTGAGAGGTTGGCAGGTTTTATGAATGAGGCGATTGTCGCATATTTGATACTATCTTATTCGTAATACTACGCTGCGATGCGTGGGCATTACAACATGTTGTATTTGTAGCAATGAGCGACGTTAGTCACTCTCGAAATCTCCTTCTTTTGATGGGCTCTCGTATTTAACGATAAGAGCACATGCAAGGTGGTATAAGTAGTCCGGGTTCTATCATTCTCTCGTCGCGTTCTCTCTCAACTCTTGATAATTGAAGAGAGAGAGAATCTTTAAATGCGTTGAGACGGTAGGTACCTTCACATCTTGCACGAACGAAACTGCTTTGCGTAGGAAGATTCGCGCAGCGAACCGGAATACCTTGAATTAATCACTCGGTGGTGATTCTGTCACACCAAGGGTCACATGATTCATACATTTACCACGAGACACGTTCAACCAAGTCATATCCAAGATGCAAATCCGGTGCGTTTGAGTGCTATGAACGAACGCATTCGTCTGTTGTCATTTGTAATGGTTTAAAATAAGAAAATTCAACTAGAGCTCGATTCGGCATCATGACGTTTGAATTCTGGTAACGCGTAACAATGCGTAATTTGTGCAACTTAACCCAATTAAAAGAAATTGAAATTTTATTCATTTTGTATATAGCAAGCACCTATTGATGTATTTGTAGTTGTTTATCTTGTGGCATAAGTTATTAAACCTTGGAAGCATTGAGTTAGATTATGAATTTCATTTTGATATGTGGACTGCATTTTGAGGTGAAACCGATCAAGCATCTAATAATAGCCGAGTTACTCGGCAACATCTGAATCATTGTGGGACTTGCGCACCTGCTTTTATTTGTCACAAAAACTTGTTTTAGAAAAAGTAAAATTTAAAAAAATATAATTCAGTTGTCTTTTGTTGACACCTACAAGCTTATTGCTAATCCTGAAATGCCAAAAAAGGAAAACAAAAATCACAGTGGATTTACAAACGACAATGACGTCTGAATTGTACAGGGTGCCGCAGAAAATAATGCGAAAATGTTCAAACTTGACTATTGGGTTAATTTGTGTAGCTAGTGACTAATTTCTGGCGAAAGTGTATTTGTTTATGTTTACTTTCAAGTGCTGCATCCAAACATTCTATTTGTTTTATTGCAAATTCGTCAAAATGTTCGCGAAAGAAGTGATCACCAGTTTGTTGCTCGCCCAGAAGAAGCCGAAAGAGATTGCCAAGGTGGTAGGGTGCCGCATAAAAAAGTCCCTGCAGGATGGTCCTAAGCAGCGGAAGCCGGGAAGCGGACGTCCGCGCTTTGCACGCACGCCGAAAGCAAAGGAAGCCAATATTTCGGAGAAATCCATGCGGAGAATCATCAAAGAAGACCTGCATGCATCTTCCAGGGCCAGAGTGAAGCGCCACTTGATTACGGACCGGGTCAAGGAACTACGAGTAACTCGTTCCAAGAGATTGCTTTCCTTGTTGAAGAAGGAAAAAATGATAATCCTGTTCTCCGACGAAAAGCTTTTCAGCATCGATGCTGTGGCCAACAGCCGCACGGACCGGTTCATTTCACCGCAGAAAATGGAGAACGTTCCGGAAAAAGTGAAATTGAAATTTCAAACCAAACATCCGGCTGGTGTCATGATGTTTGGCTTGGTGGCGTCCAACGGTTTGAAAATGCCGCCTGTTTTCGTTGATGCTGGAGTTAAAATGATGCTGGAGTTCGTCTTTTCCGGCACTATCAATGAAGATGTGTACGAGAAAGAATGTCTGCAAAAGCGGTTGCCGCTGTTTATCAGAAGCCACGACTCTCCAGCTCTTTTTTGGCCTGATTTGGCCTCTTGTCACTATGCGAAATCCGTCCTGGAATGGTATAACGTTCAAGAGGTCAAATACGTGCCAAAAACAGCCAATCCACCAAACTGTCCAGAACTTCGCCCAATAGAGAAGTACTGGGCTCTAGTTAAGCGGAAACTCTTCGAAGCTAAGAAGAAAGCAAATGGTACCGATGATTTCAAGAGAAGATGGAGAATCGTCACGGCGGGCATATCTGAGGATACCGTACGGAACCTGATGGCGGGTGTACCACAGAAATTTCGAGAATTTTACAGAAAGAAGGATTAACATCTTAATCAACTGTTTCCAATGTAGATATAACTCTATTATTGTGGAATAAACAATCAGTTTTGTTGAATTATGTGTAATTTTGTTGTTGCTGATATTGTTTTGGTGTCCGAAATTTAACGTGGATAGGTTTTAAAAAACCATAAAATATAATTTTAATTTATTTTTTTTCCCCTTTTTCCTTTTTTTTTTTCTCCCCCACACACCCCCCACAAAACAAAAAATATTTTTTTTTTTACACAAAAACACACCCCCCCCACCCCCCCCCCCCCCCCACCCCCACCTCCTCCTTTTCCCAACCAAAACCACCCAAAAACCATAAACCACCCGAAAACACCAAACAAGTGGTAGTGTTATTGCCTAGTCAATCAATGCTAAAATTGAAGACACACTAAACCGTTTATCGGACAAAATGGACAATGATCGTGAAAATATATTGGCAATCGCTTCTGCGTCTGGTGATTTTCCGTCGGATGTAATTATGGGAATTATGGACGAGGTGAAACTGCTGTCGTCTTTATGTTCGAGAATGACCACTTCAGTGGAAGCAGGTCACACTTCCAATGCTGCTGATTCACCTCTAAGCTTACCCGTAGAGCTGGCCCAAGATCTAGCATTTGCCAGATCAAAACCGACAATTGATGTCAAGGAGGGTTGGCGTACTCCAGTTCCAAATTGGAAGAGTATAATCCCAAATAGTTTTTCAAGTATGTCAGAACAAAATTAAAATCAAACAACTTCCCTTCAAAAATGCATCTTGATAACAAAAACGCTGGAAGCCCTGGTGAGATTTGTGACTTGTTTGCAAAGTTTTTCCAAGAAATTTACACGACGTTTTCAGATGATCATCGCGATCAAGATTATTTTTCATTCTTTCCTGCATCTTCAAATGACATTAGAGTTAGTCAGATACATGTTCAAGACATTCTTGCTGGTTTGAATAATCTTGATGCTGCAGAAGGTGCGGGACCTGATGGAATCCCTCCAGTGTTTATGAAAAATCTTGCATTTGAGCTAACTTCGCCTTTATTTTGGCTCTTCAATTTGTCACTTGAATCAGGCCAGTTCCCTAAAATTTGGAAAAACTCATACTTAATACCTATTTATAAGTCAGGAAAAAAATCCGATATTCGCAATTACCGTGGAATTGCTATTATGTCTAGCATCCCAAAGCTTTTTGAAGCTATCGTCAATAGAAAACTGTTAAGCCAAGTACAAAATGTTATAACAAATTCGCAGCATGGATTTTTCAAAGGACGCTCAACTGCCACAAACTTGTTAGAATTCGTGAACTATTCATTAAACGCAATGGACAACGGTAACCATGTCGAAGCGCTGTACACTGATTTTAGCAAGGCCTTTGACCGTATTGACATTCCTCTGTTACTCTACAAGTTAGGAAAAATAGGATTTGAGGATCAATTTCTTAAATGGATACATTCGTATTTAATAAATCGACAACAGGTAGTCAGTTTTAATGGGAAAAAATCACACCCTGTTCATGTATTATCTGGAGTTCCCCAAGGCTCGCATCTAGGACCTCTACTTTTTATTTTATTTGTCAATGATATTTCTTACATTCTTAAGCAGGTCAGAATTCTCATCTATGCAGACGACATGAAACTATTTATGGAAATTAAGAATGACCAAGATCATGTAACTTATAAAAACGAAATATTATTATTTGACATATGGTGCAAAAAAAGCTTACTAGAAATAAATGTTAAGAAATGTAACTTAATTACTCTCAGTAGAAAACGAAATACACCACAAATTACTGTTTCTTTAGGAACTGAAATTGTAGAAAAATGCGAGAGAGTCAGAGATTTAGGTGTTATTGTAGATTCTAAGCTTAATTTTATCGACCATTACAACACAATTATCCATAAAGCAACCAATATGCTAGGTTTCATTAAACGTTTTGGTCAAAACTTTCATGACCCTTATACGATCAAAACATTGTACGTTGCATATGTCAGGTCTATTCGAGAGTATTGTAGCGTCATATGGTCTCCTTTTATGAAAACAAATGAAGAACGATTGGAATCAGTACAAAAACAGTTTCTCTTGTATGCTCTTCGTAAATTAGGCTGGACAGCATTTCCACTTCCGTCTTACGAAGCACAATGTATGCTTATTGACATTCAAACTCTTAAAGAACGAAGAGAATTTGCCATGATATCTTTTGTTAACGATATTTTATCACATCGCATTTCCTCCCCTAACTTATTAAGTAGTCTAAATTTTTACACCCCCTCGCGGCATTTGAGGAATCGGAACTTGTTTGCGTTAAATACCAATCGGACAAACTTTGCGAAATTTAGACCAATTAACCGAATGATTTCTCTCTATAATCTTGCATTGTGAATCAATTGACTTAACAATGTCACGTAGTAACCTAAGACATTATTTTATTTCTAGGCGATCTCTAAGAAGATAGAACTAAGTGTTAATATCTAGTCTACGATCGGTTAACGAAATAAAAAAAAAAAAAAAAAAAAAAAATTAAAAATAAAAAATAAATCTGAAAAGGATTAACCAAAGTGGTGAAAATGGTGGGAAGTGCAACTGTGCAGAAGCTTATATGTTCCAGGAAAAGTGAGATGTCTCGGTTATTATTAAACATTTTGATTGAAGAAGAGTAAAATGTTATGTAAAACACCAGTACTGATATAATTTGCCAAATAAAATAATTGAAATCTTGAAGAAAAAGTGTGCTTATAATTTATGAAACAGTCTATAATGGAAAAGATTTTGCTAAAATAGGCAAACGAAGGACTTTAGGTCGATAAGGGTCCTCCCTTAGCTCAGTCGGTAAAAACGCAGCTACAAAGCAACACCATGCTAGAGGTTAAGCCACACAATCATACTATTGCAAAAATGGTACCTGGTATCGAAATCTGTCGATTAATAACTGTGGACGTGCATTTACAACACCATGTTGAGAAGCAGGCGATAAGCTGGAAAACTTCCTCACCTTTGAACATATCTAATTATATATTGTTTCTACAACGTTTTTTTTTGACTCTATATAACTCGTTGAGCATGATAAAGTTGTATATACCTTTACGACTAGAAATTTATTAGAAGTTTCCCACAACACCTATTTTTGCTAAACTGAAGGTCCATTAAGTTCGAATAAAAATCACTAAAGTCTTTACTACTTTGGAATTTTAACTAATTATAATAGTGAACTCTTTTAACCCGTACATTTTCAAAGCAGAGGTTAAAACTTGAAAAACATTTTGTCTTACTAAAATGAACCTTTTTTTTTAGCTATGGCCATGCAACTCCCCTAAAGCAGAATCAAGGTTGCGCGTTTGCAAATTCCTGTACGTTTTACAGCATGTGGGTTTCAAAATTCTAGATTCGCGTTTCAAAACGTCGAAAGTAACAATTTGAAACTTTATTTAAAATCTCTTAAGTTTGTAACTAATTTGAATACTATGGTAGTTTTTTAACTGCTTTGTAGTTAACAATAAAGAAGAGATAGGAGAGCATTTTCCCTGCTTACTTTCGTCGTTTTGAAACGCGAGTCTAGAATTATATTATTAAGCATGAATGCAAGTCAATAAAACGAATCCAGTCTTCCGAAACAGGTTTCGAATGGTCCGTTCCTTAAAATAAAAATCATCGTCCGAGTGCCACTTGGAAAAAAAAAAAATGTTATGCTTATTTACTGCACTTTTATTCTTTGCATAGCCTCTTACATTCCTTGTTTGTTTACGGCCAATATTTTTGAACATATGATAAACAAAAAATCTTGTTCTCGCCATTCTACTTAGGAGGTCAACTGAAGAGCAAAAACGGGCAGAAATACATCATCAACAATTCACCCCGCGGAAAGTACATCCCGAATGAGTGCTGGTACTTCACCTTGTTCGTTGTCACTGCCCTGACGCTTCTTTCGATCGTCCTGATGGTGCTATTGATTAATCAGCCCCGGTGAGTAACTATCTATTTATAAGATCGCCGTCGTCTACTCGTTCCATTCATTCAACGTTAGCAAAGCGTGAGTAAGTCAAATGTTTAGCTTATTTGTTTTTCTTTGCCAACCTCCTACACCTGTTTCTTGGTATTTAATTTTTCGAACGTGTCATGAATAGCCCATGTCGGATTCGAGTGATGTGATGCAAATTAGCCGACAATTAGGTGGCCTACTGTGTGCCTTTACTTGTATTCGTGCGTAGTAAATAGGCTACACGAATGATAAGCAAATTACGAAAGAACATATTTACCTAATCTATAAATATTTAGGAGGATGGCAGCATTTAACAACTATAGTGTTGCAAATCACACTTTGTTGACAGTGGTGTCAGACAGTTTAACATTTGACTTACTCTTGTAGCCGCAGAGATGTGAGCATACATCTGGCGAGAACGCTAAGCGCCCTATCAGGCTGGCGGCCGTGAATTGCCTCGAATGATTGACGAGTCTCTGTCAGCAGGAGAGTTGCTTTTCATGTTTCCGCCTTAAAGCGTTCAAACCAATCTCGCAGTTCAAATACAGAAGCCATCATATTAGTTATGGATTCAGTGTCCGGAGACAAATAACTCTATTGAAATAAATTTTTTTTTGCAGATTATGTACCCACGATAATGGAAATTCTAGTGAAAATTCCTCCGATATCAAATCCAGTTCAGTCTTCAATTCATTGAGTAGTAATGGTGGAGGTATTGTTCCGAAGGGCGTATCGAAGAAATGTTCGCACGATCCCCGACTCAACGTCCATCATAGTACGATGACACGAGAGCGGAGTGATGACTCTAAAGATTACTTCGATGGTGTATTTTCGGAGGAAGAAGACGATCAGGACATAATTTCTCGAAGTTTCGGCTGGTCACCTATCCATTACAAGTAAGTATTGAAAAATTGTTGAACATTTAAAAAAAAATTGTACCCCTTTTTAAGTAATATGTCTTTTTAAGTGCTGACGACAAAGTTCATTTCCGACCTTCCGAATTGAACCGAACTTGGAATTGATATTTTCCAAATCTTCGAAACAAATTCCAAGCGCTTCTAACACAATTCACCTCTATTTGGTAGCTAAATATAGATGCGCCGGTTCTCTATTGAACGATCCTCTAGTTTTTTTTTCAAATAAACAAACTCGAATAGCACCATGTCAGGTTCATTGACCCAAGCATCGCATCGCTTTCCTGTGCAACTGGCTGTTTCGGGTCCCGGGACCGATTCTCTTTATATTGGTTTATGCCATTCCTATGGCAAACTCTGATCCACAATCAAGATATAGCGCGCGGAAAGTGCGAGCTCAATTAAAACTATTGTTCGGAAAAGTTGAATAGGGTCACGTTCGTCTAGTTATTTCCCCGAACTAGGCGAATAATTAAGGCAACATTTTTCAAGGTTCCCTCCCTGTAGCTAGTCTTCTTTCGCTTTCTTTGGATTTGCTTCATTCGAAGAAACATTCAATAAACCAGCGACGTCTCGTATTACAATAGTACATTGGGTGTCTATCATTACAGTCATCTGTCGTAGCCGAGCGTAGTTCGAATTGCGCATAAATTAGATTCTTCATGCTAGTCCGTCGTGTAATTATGATAGTACCGCCTATGTTTATTTTTGCATAAACTGACACGTCGCCGTCCTCCGGAAATGTGCTGAAAAGATTCTTCGCCGGGAAATCATCACTTTTGATGCATAATAAATTACACGATTTGCTGATGGTGTATTTTCTCTGCAGCAGTGGTGACTGCCTTCGGATTGTAATCATTAAGCGCATTAATTAAAACATACTATCAGTAAGGAATGTAGAATGAGAATGTTATGAAAGCATTGCTAAGTCACCTCTCTGCTTGTTTCTTTTTGGCGGCAGAACTTGTTTATGGAATACGAAATCGAAATGGTTTTGTTTTGCAGCGTTATCAATGTGGCAACCCTGCTCGTTAGGCTTAATTTTCTGTTGCAGAGACTCCATCATTTGCCGACCCTGGAATCGGTCCGGGTGGCTGTAAGGAACCCATAATAAAGACAAAAAAATGTGTTTAAGCTTTCCCCTTTCAAAACTTTTTCGAAGCAATTAATATTAAAGTGGCCTCTCCCTACAGCTATCATTTCCTACGATGGATAATTTTCCAAAAGAGGTCGGGAATTTGATTACTTTTCTGCAGTGGAATTCTCGAAATCTTATTCCTAAATTGGAATCTTTCAAATTTTTAGCTCACAATACATGGCTCTCTTCCGAAATCGATCTTCCATTTCATGATTTCAATATTAAGTATTCGTCTTGATCGTGAGGATTTGCGTGGAAGAGGAGTACTTTTGGGGATCAAAAAGTACCACTCCTTCTATAGAGTGAATTTTCTTCGACTTCCAGGTATTGAAGATGTCGCATGTCAGGCTGTTATTAAAAATAAAATCCTTTGTATTGCTTCTGTGCATATTCATCCTAGAACCTCAACTAACCAAAAACAATTTTCAGACATTTGTTCGGTCCTTCCTGCTCCACGGTTGATCATAGGAGATTTTAGGTCCCACGGTACAGGCTGGGGAGAACTGTACGATGACAACCGGTCTTCCTTGATATATGAGAAGTTACACGGTTGGCTGGTTCATTCTCAGTATGCAGTAGATTTGTTCGCATTCATTATCGTTGGTTTGCACATGGAATGAGGTTCAGGATCTCCACGGTAGTGATCACTTGCCCACAAAAAAATCGTTTGTCACCGGGTTCAATCCGTCGGAATTCATCAACGTCGTGTTCGATCTTAGCCGTAATATCGATTGGAATAATCTTATGTAATTTTTTTGTAGGAATCGAGTGGAGCTGGTTGCATCCACCGCAAGGGTTGGTGAACGAAAATATTGCTAATTTTACTCCATTTGCCCAGTATCTCCGAATTATGCCCATTTATCTATGCTCAGAGGCGACTTTGATAGTCAAACTAAGTCTCATACAAAATTTTCCTAGGAATCAAATAGAGGTGGTTGCATTTATCGTACGGGTTGCTGAACGAAGATATTGCTGATTTTACTCCATTGCCCCATATTTTAGAGTTATAAAAAAGGCCTCATCTGTAAAATTGCCTCAGGAATCGTATGGAGATGGTTGCACCCACCACAAGGATCGGTGAACGAATGTATAGTTGATTTGACTCCATTTCTCCATATTTTCAAATTAGGCCCATTTATCTATCCTCGGGGTGGCAGGGAGTGGGTGGTAACTGCGTCAAAATTGCTTTATCTTATGAAATTATTTCCTACGAATCAAATGGAGGTCGTAGCATGTGCCACACGAGTCGTTGCACGAAAATATTGCTGATTTTACTCCACTTCTCCCTGTAACTTAGAAAATTCACGGATATTTTTGTTCATAAAGCTATGTCCATTTAGAATCCGCAATAGTAAAATCCGGAATGATAAAATCCGGAATCCGGAATAATATCTGTATCTCTGTAACGGATTGACGTTCAAATAAGTTTAATACATCAAAACAAAGGTAGTTCACTGTACTTTATGGAAAAAATATCAATGCAAATCATTTCTCTTCGTTTCTAATGAAAATTTGAACTTTCTTCTTTATTCCTCCCATCAATCGCTGCACACCTCCGGAGTCAACGTCCTTGGCACATTTGTTCCAAATTTTGGTCATCTGAGTCGCGTCCCGAGCCGTTTTTTTTTTCACTTTTCTTAAGCTTCCGCTTCATTATTGCCCAAAATCTCTCGATGGGCCGGAACTGCAGACAGTTCTGTTGATTTATGTTTTATCGATGAAATCTACGTTATTGTCGCGGTACCACTGGATGACTTCCCGGCTGTAGTGGCAACTCGACAAATCTGGCCAAAACTTCACGGGTCCTTTATGGGTTTTAATGAAAGGTAGTACACGGTTTCGGAGGCCTTCTTCCTTGCACAGCTTCGAGTCCATCGTCTTATTCGTCACGAACACTTTGGTCTTTGCTCTGCAGCTGCATATCCCTTGCCAAATCATCAGTTTTTATTTGGAAAATTTGTCGATGAAAGCAAACTTAAACTTCGCAGGAACATCTAATCATGCCGTCGCCATGTAGAATTTTTGACCAGGAAGCTGTCCGAACCCCATTTTGACGTAGGTTTCATCGTCGATGAGCAGGCATCCTTGGTACTTCGTCAAAACCTGCTGGTACAATTTCCGAGCTCGAGTTTTGGTGACGAAACTTTGCTTCAACGTTCTGTTTGGTTGCTTGCTGGCTCGATAACAACGATATCCTGCTCGCACGGTTCTCAACACCTTCTGGTTCAGCTTGCGGTCATATGTTCCACGCTTACCTTGAGGCACTCGATCCACGCTCTTTCGCTCCCTGAAACGTTTGAGCACACGGTTGATTTGGCGATTTTCAACGTTTTTGCGATTTTTATTGCGGACCACGTTGGATTATAAACGTGGGTGTGCAGAATTATTTCTCTCCTCTCGGCTTCCATCTGGAATAACTTTGACTCACTGCACGAAACACCGTGAAATTTATACCACAAAAAGTGGGCGCCTAGGTAAACAAACCGCTGTGAAATAATTCTTGCAGCGGTCACTTTCCGTCACTTTCCGGTCACTAACTGGACAGAACTTTAGTGGCAAAAGATGGATAAAATTGTCCTAGTCCAATGCAAAATTTTCCGAGTTATCGAATGGATCCACCGTACGATTCGGTAAACGTAATTATTGCTGGTTTTAACCCTATTTTTTCATAAATTTACGTATTTCTATCGAAAGAGTGGCATTTCATCAAAACTCAAGAAACTTTTTCTATTTTTTTATTTTTTTATTAAAATTACTTTATTTGGACTACCGCTTTTCTCTCCAAGCATAGCTAAATTACTCGAAATTATGAGGAAATGGGGCATTATCTTCGTTCACCAACCCGTGCGTTGGATGCAACCATTTTCATTCGATTCCTAGACAAAAATTACACGAGACTAGACCTATTTGGACTACCATAGTCCAACCGAACATAGATAAACGAGCATAATTTGAAAATACAGGGGAAGTGGGGTAAAATCAGCAATACCATTGTTCACCGACCCGTGTGGTGCAAGTAACCGCCTCCATTCGATTCCTAGTAAAAAAAAATCATACGAGCATAGATAGATGGGCATAATTTTGAAATACGGGGCAAGTGGGGTAAAATCAGCAATATCATCGCCGAACCGTTCGGCGATATCTAAGCAAATTTTACATAAGATTAGGCTTATTTGGACTACCGCAGTCCCCTCCGAGCATAGTTAAACGAGCCTAATTTGTAACTAATGGGGAAAAATCAGCAATATCTTCCTTTAACAACTCGCACGGTGGATGCACCTATCTGCATTCGATTCCTAGGCAAATTTTGCATAAGATTAGGCCTGTTTGGACTGCAGCAGGCCTTTCCCCATATGTTTCAATCAAGCCGTTTAGCATAGCTTTAGCACGGCTTGATTCAAACATATGGGGAAGTGGGGTAAAATGTGGGGTGGAGTCATCTCCATTTGATTCCCAAGAAATTTTTGGCATGTTCACTTTTTTCCCACTGGGCGCTGGAGGAATATGACATCCTTTCCAACCAGATCTTGGATAGCGCGCTTCAAGCTCAAACTCGACCAGTTCCAGGAACGTCATTTCGCAAGGAAGTGTTAAAGTCAATTAGGTTTAGTGAATGTTGGCAAACACGACTTAGTGATGTGATGTGATGTGATAAGTACCCACCATCAGTGAAAGGATTACCTATGTCTGCAGGACTATTACCTATGTCTGCAAAAAGGATTACCTATGTCTGCAGGACTATCCTCAGCAGGTTGCCCCGAGAGAATAGCCTACGTGATGGCTTGTTGTAGCAGGGCCAGTCGATCTGAATGAGGAGGACCTTCGGAAGACCACGGCAGGAAGGCCGCGTGTCTTCACATGACAAGGGACTGGCGACTCCACGAACCCTTGTCCAGTCAATAAATCCTTCGGCTGCCTTAGGCTACCCCCACCCCCAATCTCAGTTCTATAGTTGTTATAGGAACAGTGGAAATTTTTAGCATAAATGATGATTTATAGAAAAAATTTAAGATACAAATTGTACGGAATTTCACGGCTACAATTAATTTTCAATTGTACTAGGGATATGGAATCTACAGAGATATTGCAAATTTGTACTGTTCCTAATAAAATAGTTGTTTAAAATTTAAATAACTTACCATAAAAGCATTTATTTTACCTTTCCGTGTTTTGTTTTTGTTAAATAAATAAAACAAAATATATTTTTTTACGCTCCGCCCCTGTTTTTCTTCCCCACAAAAATCAATATAAACACAAAATGTATAATAATAATTTCCAATTTTATTGTCTGAATTTAAGACACAAATTAAATTACTCGACCATGTAAAAAGCGGCTACAATAAGTCAATACGAGCACATAATATGCGCATGTACAAAACATATCTGACATTCATTGGATTGCTACTGAAAAATATATAATTCGATGTGGATCAATATCCTATTAGTCCTGGAAAAGCTGAAAACAGAAAAGATCATTCCAAATATTAAAAAAAAAGAATTTCAATGAGGGATAAGACTTGTTGTAAAAAATTTCATTATACTGTTTGTGCGTTTTGGTTGGCTAAGTTAGGAATCAGGAGGAGTTGCGTTCTCCGGGCTCGCGTTGACTTGGTCGTTAGCTCTTTCTGGTGCACTACTTAGTTCGGCCACTACCTGAACAGCATCGCTTGACGAGTTTGATTCACTCTCACTGTGTCTATCAATGCCTTCGTCGGAATCGTAATCCATTGCTGCGTCCTCGATTTCCTCGTCGAGGAACTCCGGGGTGTCCTGATCACGTTCATCGCTGCTACGTGGTTCAGGATCGACGGGAGCTCGAACGTACTTTCCCGGTTTTCCCATTTTCTTGAGATGAGCTTTGCTTTATCTGAAAATGAATCGTGCATTTCAATGCAGTTGAAACATTAGAAGTTGGTATTTATTCTGTCAACTGAAGGAAGTAGATGTCACTTAGTTTGATTAAAGATTATCTCGATCTATTAATATGTATATCATTTATTGTAGTCAGTGTAGTATTACGATACTGCACGATACTGTTGAATCTACCTTCGAGTTTTGCGGACATCCCGTTCCGAATCAACACTGTTATCGATCAAGGCTGGCTTAAAATTTGCGGACATCTCTTTCCGGCCTCTGGTGCTTCAGAAGCACCAGTACCCTGTGGACATCCCGTTCCACCGAAACGGTACGGTCAGGTCTGTCCCGATTCGCTTAATTTAATGCTCAATGCAGTAAGATATGCGGACATCCCGTTCCGCCAAAAACGCTGGGGTCATCTCCACCCGCTTTAATTCTGCTGGTTTTTTGTTTACCAGTACACCAGATGATTTTGCAAAAAAAAATGTGACATAACCTCCAATGGTCCTTTTAACTAAGTATTTTTTCTAAGAAGCTTCTGAGTGATTCCTGTTTTTGTAACTTGACCAGTTTATTAAATGGAAACGTAACATCAGGTTACATAATGCAGGATTTTGCTAAACTAGAGCAATTCCTGGCAGGATCGCCAATGTGCGTTTTGGTTGGCCAAGTTAGGAATCAGGAGGAGATGCGTTCTCCGGGCTCGCGTCGATTTTCTCGTTAGCTCTTTCTGGTGCACTAGCAAGAGAGAGATGAGTCCGCGATCGCATTTCACTCCCGTCTAATGGCAAAAGTTAGGTTATGCCAATACAACCCCGACGATCAAGATAGGTTTGTACGTTCACAGCTCCTCAATGGTTTGAGGAACAAAGAGATAGATAGCGGAGCAGACAGGAAACGCGTAAGATCGGACGAACGGGATGACAGGCCGCAAGCGAAGCGATATCAACCAGACCGCCGAGACTTACAAGACCGAGGTTGCCGCAACAGATGCTCAAGATGCTACCGTTTTCCTCACAGGAACTACCCTTGTCCAGCGCCACAGAAGCAATGTAATTCATGTGGTGAACGAGGCCATTTTACAGTAGTTTGCCGCAAAAAGCGCATTCGGGAGGTGAAAATCAAGAGTAACAATTCACCCACACGAAAAAACCAAATGCATAGTGAACAGGTTAAATTAAATAAATGGGCTGCCCTTATAAGGGATTAAATTCCAATACTCTGGTGGAACGGGATGTCCCCCTTTCAATCATCGACACTGCTTATCTCTACCTTCTTCCGAAGGAAGCTACGCTGGGTGATTCCTAAGTTGGACAACCAAAACGCACACTGTTCTAGTAACATTTCAAAGATAACAATTGAAGTGATCGAAGAGATGTTGGCAAACACGACTTAGTATATTGAATCTCTATAAATAAAAATGGTGTCTGTATGTCACGATTTAACTTCCGAAAAACCTTATAGCAATGCGGCATAATCTAACGCACCCAAACCTAAAACGACGCTACGTAACGTCAAGCTCTCATCATAGGTGGCTTCACATACATTCCGCCAGAGGCGCGATCGCAGCAGAGAGAACGCAACACAACATCAAATTCCGATCACACGGAAGACTAATGAACTACGCGAAGCAACGTGCCAGCATAATTTCCCTTATAATGTAATTGAATAGGACTTAAGGACAAAAATTTTAACGATCATTTCAACTACACGTAAAACAATAACATTTATAACGGAGTATAGCAAAAATAGGAAAGATATTTATTTTGTACACCATCCTTTCATTTCAAATCATATTCTATCTTCTCTTTGTCCATTAATCTACCCTATTCTACTGTGTGCATTTTTCTACTATCCTATTGTCTGTGCTCTTGTGCTTGTTGTCTAATTCAAAAAAAAAAAAAAAAAACGATTTGGCAAGCGGGATCGGCAAAGCTTGTGGCAGCCGGGTGGCTAACATTAATGGGTTGGGTGCGGCATTCCAAAATTACGACATGCAACAGATCGTGGCCGGCACCCAACTTCAATTTTCCATCAAACTGGTGTTTTATTTAGGCCTTTAGCAATATATACTCTTCGACCTTTGGTCGGCAAAGAATATTCTCCGTGGCGCCCTCACTGGACGCCACACTCCAAAAACAAGATTACTGACTCACCAGTTCACTGCTGCAGGTTTCTGTGCTCCTTAGACTGGTGAACTTGACGGGCTGTTGGTGATCGGTGGATGACGGTCGATGGCGGATGATTGTGCCGGACCACGTGACGATGGCCGGTCTATTGTTCGCTGACGCAGGTGGGACTCGGACGAAATAGTTCACACAGGCGACGGTTGGTCTGAACGAAATACATTAACGCACAACGAGCACAATTAGCACATTCATAATTTGGGCGAGCACAATTAGCACATTATCTGGTTGTGTATTTGTCCTACCGACAACCTAACCTACGACGCGCACTACGGATTTGATTTTATTAACGGATACTATACAAGGAGGATACAATTAGAATAATAAAGGCGAAAGTAAAACCACGTTGCTTTAACTCACTATCAAAACGATAACGCGGACACAAACTTCCACTGCGATTTGCGGTTCAAACAAGAGTGGTATCCTCAGATTAGGGAAGGTGTCCTCAGCCGAACATATCGGAAACTTCCCCGCGATCTTTTTCGAAATAGATCGGCAACACGAGAGATTATCCTACAATCGCTGGCCCTTCGTTCTATATCGAGGTAGCCATCACTCTCTCTTCTTTCCCGCGGATTTCTTGGGCTCGACCTTGGGAGAAATTGTACAAAGCTGAGGACGTTATTCGCGAGGCATTACTTGTTTATAGCAAGATCGGACAGTGTGGTTGTTGGCATAGTTTCTGGCGTATTAAAATTAGGTCTAATTCGATTTGTTTACCTAAATTATAACGCAACATGGAGCGAAGGCTACACTATATTCAGAATTACACCATATTTCCGACGCAATATTCATGGCGAGAACGGAATTAGGCTCGGTTTATCACCGATTGAAATAAGGGAGTTTGACGGTATTATCAAAGTGAATGTGAAAATTACAACACGTGTCCGAACATGATTGCAAATTCAATTTCATGTTCCAAATCACAGAGTTTCGAACGCATTTGTACGGAGCGATGGCAAACATATTACGAACGTTTGCTAACCGCCGTGTGTCACATTCACCAGCTGTCACAATCAGATTGACATTAAAACCAATCAATCAAACGTTAAGTTAATCATTTCAATTTGAGGCAGTACGACGTTTGCCGGGTCAGCTAGTTTATAAATAAATAGAAATTTCAAAATAATTGCAAAGCATTCTATGCTTTTTTTTTGCATTTGACGGTTATACAGTATGTCCCATACAAAAATGCGAAAATCCATACCTCAGTTTCAAATAAGTTATTTTCATAGAAAATTATTAAAAAATCAAAATTTTATTTCGGGAATCGTTTATTAAGCCTTTCATGATTACATTACTCAATATGTCCATACAGGGGCGAGAACGTTCGCAGGCCTTAGCCTGAACATATGCTCATATTGAGTAATCCAAAGGATTCAAGTCCAGGCTGCTAGGAGGCCTAATGTCATTCGGCTAAAATTCCATGTTTTCCTTCAGCCACGCTTGAGTCCTTTTTGAGGTATGACACGGTGCTCCGCCCTGTTGGAAAATGACGTGTTGGTGTGCTCCAAAGTTGGCTTTCATCCATGGCAGAACGTGGTCCTTCAAAATGTTCATGTAAACCTCGGTATTAATCCAGCTGTGATAAATACTGGAGGCATTTTCAAGCCATTGGACGCAACTGCCCCGAAAACCATGACTCCGGCCGGATGTTGAATTCTCGACATCCTCAATCTTCTTCGGCGAAATAAACCTGTCTGCAAGGATGGTTCCAATCGTATCATAAATCATTCGTTGCACGCTCTTCTTTGATTCAATAGACGCACACAATGAGAAGTTCTACTTCACCTCTCAAACCGAAAACTGATGGGCCAAGGTAAACAATGAATGAACATAGCATGAACTTCGTCGCCTGTCAATTGTATGCGTGTTCCTCACTGCTTGCTTGTACAATTTATTGATTCGTTCGTTGGCTTCTGTTGGTGATTCATTTTCGTTTTCCGATTCGATTGAGTGCTAGTGCTCGAAGCTGCCGATCGGATCACTTGGTGATTGTGTGGTGCCGCGTTCAAAGCAAAAATGAATCGGATGCCGAAAAGCACAGTGTAGCCAGTATGACAGCGGGAAAAACAGAAAATATGTAGCAACTAAACGCCAAATGTTAATATAAAGAGACGTTTTCCGGCCGGTAGATACTGATGATGGCACAGGTTACTTAGTTGGTAATGATACGTCATTACCAACCCGGATGCAGTGGATTCCCTGTCCGGTACAGAAGATTTTTCACATGTCACAAAACAAAAATGTATGCATTCTTGTTAAAATAGAAAATTAGCGAATGTTTGTTCAACGAACGATAATCGACGATATGGATACTAACCCTCTTCAATTGAAATCTCGATAACGATTTTTCTTGCATGTTATGTGATTATAAATTCATAAGGTGTGCATAAAACATTTTATCAATAGTCCTGAAAAAAATGTCACGACTTATGAGATACGTGTGACAGGAAAATTAAAAAAATAAATCTAATTGAGTAGGCTGATTTTTTCCCAGACGGTACATACTTAACAGAACTTCCAACACTGTCATTCGAACTAAAAGACAACGAATGATTCTATTCAAATGAATGCTATCATCTCTCGTCTTCGAACATTATCCTCTGCGATCCTACTGGGTCGTATTTCCATAGCCACTCAATCAACGAAGAGTGAATCACAAGTAGGCAGAGCTGTTGCCCATTCGACTTTCGTGGTGGAATGAAGTAATCTACAAAACGTCTAATCTTGTTCACTCACTGAGTTCCTGCGTATGATGCCTTTACCAATATATTTATCGATATAGTTGTTTCAAGCACTGATAGCAATAAATAATTTTCGCCGATTTTTTCGGCAGTCACCAACACTGCCTGTCTGTACGTGTATTAGATACGGGATCGATGGTGAACATTTTCTCATCGGAGAATACGATGGTGGTATGCTTCTTCTTTAATGCTGACACCAAACGTTTCAAGCGCTCTAGCCGTAGTTGTTCGATTCGGTCCGTTACAAGGTGGCGCTTTACTCTTGCCCTGGACGAACATTTCAAGTCATCATTTCAAGTAGTTTTTGAAATATCGGCTTCCTTAGCCAATTTCCGGATCGATCTGATAGGATTTCGATAGGAAGTGGACGGCCACTTCCCGGCTTCCGTGGACGTGGCCCATCAAGGAGTGAACGTTCGATACGGTAACCGGTAGCCAGGTGGTATCCCACAATCGTTGCAATTTGTTTTACGGGCTTTTGGGCGAGCAGCAAACTAGTCACAACTTCCTTTGCGTACATTTTTCTCAACTTTGTTACTCGCGAACCACTGTTTTGTTTACATCGTCTCAGAGTATACAGTCAGATGATTACACACACGCATTAAAACAGTAGAAATAATGTTTAAAGCTATTAAAAAATTAGTATTAAGATTTTTTTTTTTTTATTGCTAGCAGTCACACCCAAACAAGAAAAAGATTTACAATATGTATTCTTCACCTCCGGGACGCGACATCTACAGAGATGACCATAACTAAAATCATAAAAAATTATTTAAAAACCCCTCTCCCTCACCCCAATAACATATTTTAAAAAAAAATTCAAAACCTTTCCCCCCCCACCCACGGCCCCCGGAAAAAACACAAATTCATGTTTTGTTTTCCAAGGGGAAAAAAAAGAAAAACCTCCCCCCTGAGGAAGCCATGGAATTCTAAGAAGCTGTTTTGTATGTGATTCACCCGGGAAATATTCAATTTTGCAGAATGATCTGAGCCAGTGCCTAGGATTTTCATAAAATATCCATGAGAAACGAAAATAAATTTATCCCAGTGTAATGATGATGTTTACTTTCCCGGTTTTCATGGCTACCGCTGTCACTTCTATGCCAACTGAATTTTGTTTGCTGCAATGAATGAAGTCGGCTCTATGTGCGGGTCAATAATCAGCTGTCACTGTTGTTTTGATTATCGATCGGTAAGCATGAATATCATTAGACGAATTCTGAATATCATCTCTTGTAGTGATTTGTTTTATTATTAAGTAATTTTGAATCCTAATACGAACATTGACCAACCAGAGCAGTCATCATCGTTCCATAAGAATATATGCTAGCAATGTTGAGCAAGAATACCCTGAACTGGGCTGAATTTCATTTCTGACAATTAGAAATTCATATTGAAAATGAACCTGTTTACTTAAATGAATATCAAAGCATTTTGAAAATCGACCTTCATTTTTCTGCTTCATTCTTTGTTGTCACGAGTTATCATTTGATTTTCAAATGGAACTTAAAGGTAGTCAATGTTATGTTGCCTGAAAATCCACGCTTTTGAACCTAACGAGCATGACTTTTATCAAGACTGATCTGAGCTGACCAAAAAAAGTCATAATTGTTACTGTTAGTGATTGAAGTGATGTCTGATTTATCCGTGATTCACGGGATTCTTAAAGATGATCAAAATCCAATCCTAGCACCCTAATGTACACACAAACACACGCTTGCATTTTGCTATCTCATCTACCTTATTGAAGTGGCGGATCCGTCCCTGCCTTGACCTACCCCGCAGTGGGATGTTTGGCAAAGATGTCTATGTTTGCTTCGAAATACTGCCAAAACAAAACCCTACGCTTAATTTCAAACTACTTCTATTCAATTTCATACCCTGCCGAGCCCTATCGGACCTATCAATACTTTCTCTTCACATCGTTGGTTCTAGCAGAAACTGCTGTTCACTACTGGGATCCCATGATTTCCAATTTTCAAAACATAATAATTTAAATTTGCGCACTGTACGCAATAAAAACATAATTAATTAGTAGTGTATGGCAACGATGCTAACCCACTTATCCTCGGATCGAAAGTTTGATTCCTAAGTCTTATTTTTGGCTTTAGTTTCGTACAAAAATCTTATCAGAACAAATAAAGTCCTGCTGGCCACAAAAAAAACTATGTCTACAAACCAATTGTGAAACCAACTATGTGTGTGTGTGTTTTTTTTTCTATACATAAAAAGTCTAGAAACCTAAACAAAACAACTGCACCGATGACGGAATGTGCAGCGTCAAAAAAGCACATTCGTGTACCGTAAAAATAACTTCCAGTCTCGTCTCGTCGTTTAATGATGATTTGTACAAACAGTCTGATGGCACGCGTAAACTAGGTTCCGAGTGTATTAACAGTAAGTGGTTTATTCGTTTACATTCACCCCTTGGTGGCTGTAAGAGGAGACACCCGGCACCAAAGAGCCATTCCGGCGGTCTCTTCCCTTTAATATAAATAACCAACGGCCAGAGAGTTGTAATCTATGACATCATGACAACATCTCTTCGTGCCCTTTTCAGTATTAGATTCAGCTTGGGCGCGAGCAAGTGGGCAGCCAACGTAAGACACTTTGATCGATTTGAATTGAATGCTATGTTCTCCGAATGCTGTGTAAAACTTTCATTCAGACATGATATTTGCATTAGACGTGTTGCGGCCAATATCCGCAAATGTGATCATTCATGAGTAACGCTAATGGCGGTTTTTTCTTACAATATTTGAAACAATATAGTGATATGGTTTTATCTTATCTCTGTGTATAGGGAAACAATCTGTTCAGTAAACTGAGATGTGCCAAACGCAAATATACACGGGAAATGAACACATGATCGTTAGGTTGTGAGTAATGAACGTTCAACGCACAGTGGTGCTGGGTATAAAACATGCCTACCTTATTACATTCTGATGGTTGATGTTTTTGGACTAATTTTTCAATAGAAGAACTTGTTGTTCTTTAAAAAGTTGCAATTGTAATGACTTTGAACAATTTTGCTAAACAAAAATCTATTTCATAATTCTCTCGTATTGTTGAAAGTGAATAAAATGAGTTTAACAAAATACCTTAAGAAAAATTGCGTTAATTGTTTTGGAAATTAACATATGGTCAACGTATGCATAAATAAAGTCAGTAAAAAATAAATTTTAAAATTCAGAGAGTTATCTTGAGACGTAAAACTTCTAGATCATAACACAAAGCTCTTACAGTTTTTTTTCTGAGCTAATTGAGTTATTTTTTTTAAATTTCGTTGAGTTCTCTGACTTATTGTGACGATGGAGAATGTTGAAATCCATATTTGTGATGTTAATTATTTAGTATGGCGATAAAATGGGCGGTTTTCTGTGTTGTAATGGTTTTTGTGTTGTAGTTTATTTTTACCATTTTTGCTGTTTATTTAGCTGTTCAGAATTTGTTCTAGTACTATCGTCAGGCTGTGAAACAAAAAAAAAAATAAATTATTATTCAACGATGTCTGACTTTCATGAAGGCCATATTCGAATTTTTCAAGGAACAATTATCTATATACATACAGGCTCGATAATGCAGACTACAGCACAGCCTTGTAAACCTTTTTACCTGTATTATGTCATACCTAGAATAAAGGGTGATACGGTCAAGGGAAAACGCGTGTAAATCGGTGAAATCGTTTATTTAAAAAATCAAATTAAATTTCTTTTTCAAGTTCAATTAGTATAAAATTCAGGAAAAATATTCAGTTAGGCTTCCGCTTTTCCAAATCCGAATTGCCGGGCCTTACGCTTGACCCCTGCCATCAGATTTTGTACAGCCACCTTGTCCACCTTCTTCGCCGCAGAAAGCCAGTTTGCCTTGAACTGCTGCTCGTACTTAGCAGTTTTTTTGGTCTTCTTTAGGTTCCGCTTGACAATAGCCCAGTATTTCTCAATTGGGCGGAGCTCTGGCGTGTTGGGAGGCTTCTTGTCCTTGGGAACCACCTGCACGTTGTTGGCGGCGTACCACTCCATGGCCTTTTTACCGTAATGGCAAGATGCCAAATCCGGCCAAAACAGTACGGAACAACCGTGTTTCTTCAGGAAAGGCAGCAGACGTTTATTCAAACACTCTTTCACGTAAATTTCTTGGTTGACAGTCCCGGAAGCTATGAAAATGCTGCTTTTCAAGCCACAGGTACAGATGGCTTGCCAAACCAGATATTTCTTTGCGAACTTTGACAGTTTCGTGTGCTTGAAAATATCTGCTACCTTTCCCCTTCCTTTTGCCGTATAAAACTCCTGTCCCGGAAGCTGCTTGTAGTCAGCATCGTCGTGTACAGCCTCCGGGATCGCGCTTTGGCCGTCGTATTTTGTTGATCATCGCGGTTTGGAGTCACTACCTTCTTGTAAGTCGATAGTCCGGCTCGTTTTTTGGCTCGATGCACGGTTGTAGACGATACACCCAGCTTATTTGCGGCATCTCGGAGAGATAGGTTAGGGTTTCGCTTGAAACTACCGGCAACTCTCTTTGTCGTCTCAGCGGCATCCGGTTTTCGATTTCCCCCTGATCCAGACTTCCTGGCTGTCGACAAACGTTCCCCAAACACTTTAATTACATTTGTAACGGTTGATTTGGCAACTTTTAGCGATTTTGCCAACTTTGCGTGCGAGTAGCTCGGATTTTCGCGATGCGCGAGCAAAATTTTGATACGCTGCTCTTCTTGCTTGGACGGCATTTTGACAACTGAAGAGTGAATTCCAAAATCAAAATAGGAGCAACATTCTACACACACACACACACACCTTCAAAATGAGGGGTTTTCAGGTTTTTTAAATGCAAAATTGAAAGAAATACGTCAAGTTGATATTGACCAAATTTTGACCGTATCGCCCTTTAAGTTGTTGTAAAGTTGTTGTGCACTTTGATCGTTGAATGCTGGAGAGTGTGAGCTTTTATCGTTTTTATTTACGAAGAGTTTCCTCTCTAAAAATTCATTTTCAATTAAACATGAACATGGCCAAATCAAAATTAGTTTTATAAGTCATTTTCTGTACAGGTAGGATGATGTCCACCTTATTGAAAAAAGTATCACGTCTCGAATAATTTATTCTGCCATGAAAATTGGCTAATGAAAATAACAGTCAATTTTGGCTTATTTATGTGCACAAGCATAAAATTGGAACAGTGGACTAGTTTGCATTTCCGATGCATTCGTTTTATTCAAATTTAAGCATTTTTCAGCCATGCTATCAGTCAAACATCGCAAGTCTTAGAAAAAAAACAGTACATTACGTTTAACTTTACCTTACTATGGAACCTATTATTTATTAAATGATTTCACAGTTGGTCAACTTTATTCGCTTCCCAGCGAATATATTCATAATCCATGACATGACGTTCATCTTCTATTACGCTTGGCCGGTTTTCAACTTAGTATTTCAGATACACTTGTATAATTAGAATATAAGCCCATTTGATGCCAACACTGACCTCATTATGCATACGGATGGTTTCGATTTTTTTTATGAGAATGTTTTTTTTCTATTGCTAGTAAATTATTAAATAATGGAAAACTCCAATAAAGTTATGATAATTTTAGTTTTTCTATGGTATAAGGAATAACAATCTTAATGATGGGAAAATGGGCGGGAATTTAAAGTATGGTTTACATAACACACATATTTTCAATTCTATAGCATCTTCTTATAACTATGCAACTTTTCGATAAACAATAAAAAAAAAAATTAAAACTAAACAAAAACGCTAATCAAACTACAATCTAAGATTAACGTTAGTCAAAAACACATAAATAAGTATCACGAACTCCAGATCGCGTACAACAGAGATATCTCGAACCGGTACATTAGCTCAGCACACGGCCAAATTGTCCACATTCACAGAGATTGCTGCCGCTCAACCAAACACGATATAAACGAGCGTTTAAAGAATAATCCTTCTTAACCAAAATTTCTTCGACAACTTTGGGATGATTGAATACTGCCATCGCCTCAAATCTCCTTTACTTCATTTGAGCTGCCAGCTAACAATTGACTGTTGACGAAAAATAGGTATGAAATCATGTGTAGGCGATTTTTCCCTCATAAATATCGCTTTCCATATCGCCCTTCTTTGCAAGCGAGTCCGCTCTATCATTGCCGCCAATTCAGCAACAAAAACAGAACAAGGAGCTTGCTTTCGCAGTTTTCGGGCAGCGCTATAAAATTCATTGCATATGCTAAAGAAAGTTTTAGTGGAATCAACTTGACCAAAACTAGCAGCAAATATTCCCGGAGCAATCATAGGACGAAGCTCCGGTTTCATGGATAAATCAAAATGAATCGAATTACCGGAGTGGGAGAAGCGGGAATATTCTGAAAAGGGTTCACTTTCTGTGTTATGGAAAAATGGTACAAAGTCATCAAGGGAGTTTGAGGACTCAACTCACGAAGTTTCTCAAAGTTTCCGAATTCTTGGGGGTTCATAACTTCACACTTGGTGAGGAGCCGGGGAGACAGTTCTGAAAACCGAACCGAGAGTGGCAATATGGCAGCCAGCACTTTAAGACTTTAAGCACTTTAAGAGCACTTTGGTATGAGTCGAGTGCATGTAATCTAACGTGATATGAAGACACCGATACTGAACACGTTACAGTTTTATGATGTGTGACAAAGCCGCCGACTGAAAACAAAAACTACCGTATTCTATAACCAACAAAATCGTTGTCCGGTACAACGTTAGAAGATCTTGTGGATGTGCTCCTCACCAGGTCCCGGTAATTGTTCGAAGAAAGTTGATCCATTGCTGGCACTTTCGCTTCAAATACTCAATGTGGGATCTCCAGGTGCTCTTAGAATCGACCAAAGTCTACGCTCCATACAAAATTCCAAAAAAAATTATGGAGAAAAGTCAACGAGGGGGGAAGGGGGGGTCCTGAGATTTTCAAAAATGAGTCTACGTTGTTTATGAACAGGCCCTTGCCACAACCATTTTGCTGTCGCCTTACTTGGTGGAGCCAATCCGCTCCTACCCTCAACGTCATCGAATTCAGTAGTTACCGACATCGGATCTACCCTTCTCCGACGGAGGATAACCCGCCTGTGGACCCCAAGAGCGAACAACGGTAAGCCATTTAGCTCCTACATACTGACGCAATCGACTCAAGTAATCCCGACTGCGAAACTACCATACATCACTCGCTTCTTGATTCTCCCGCCATTTTCGCTGTAGAACCGACATGATTTGCGTAATGGCTCCGTTCATCGCATTCCAAACACTTTCGTCACTGGGCTGGTATCTGCCCCACTGATGGCAAGCATCTCGCTTCGCAATGATCCTACGCAATGATCCAAATCGTGGGCAGTCAAAGACCGCGTGCTCCGGTGTCTCTTGGACATCTGCGCACTCCGGACAAAAGAGTGACGCTGCGTGTCCGAATCGATGCAAGTATTGCCTGAAGCAACCATGGCCAGACAGAAACTGCGTAAGGTAGAAGTTTACCTCTCCGTGCTTCCTTTTCATCCAGATCGACAAATCTGGTATGAGCAGGTGCGTCCATCGACCGCTCACCACCGTGTCCCATTCTCGTTGCCATTTAGTGATCGACTAACATCGACTTACATTCACTGTCCTTCCGGCAATGACGCATACTGCCTCCGATGAAATAGTTCTGTACGCACTCACGACTCTTGTGGCCATGAGCCTGAACGTACTGCTCAACTTCGCCCGGAAACCAAGCGTCCAGCGCTGCGATCCAGGCTGGACATCCGTATCTCAGTATTGATGATGGTACACTACCAGTAGACGCCGCTTACTTCCTCTAGGTCCGTAGCTATTTGGCATGATTCTGGCTACCGCATTGATGGCCTTCGCCGCCTTCCCACAGGCATAATCTACGTGGCTGTTGCAATTTAGCCGGTCGTCGATCATCACACCCAAATAATTCAGCACGCGCTTCGAGGCTATGGCGAGCCCTCCGATGACGATTTCTGCTCGCTGTGATCATCAGCACCTCCGTTTTGTGGTGAGCTATCTGCAGCTTCGATCCCTGCATCCAGTTTTCAATTATGCCGATTGCTTCGGTCGCCAGCATTTCTACTTCTTCCAGTGTTTCGCCTTTCACTGATAATACCAATCATCTGCAAAGCCA
>JAHHFK020004008.1:0-56998 GCA_024533555.2 Aedes koreicus | reverse complement strand
TGTCCACTCCATTGTCCAATTGCAACTTCAATGATGCCGTGGTGCACTCCCCAATGTTTTAAATCAATGAATTATAATAAGGTTCATGCAATATATGTCAAATAAAGAATATAATAAGGAAATAAGTATTTATAGAGTGTAAGTAATTTTATACAGCAAAATGGGTAACCCGGCGCTGGATAATGTTTTAGAATTGTACACCTTGCATGTAGAAATTTCTAAAATAGTGATTTCCTTTCTACTGGATCCATGGAGCAATAACGTGTATTAGGATCTTTTAACAGAATAATATCCGACGTACTCTGCGTTAACAGTTAGTAGCAAAATGCTGGTCAATAGATGTTAAAATTGATAAAATTAGTAAATCCACCACTCGGGCCTATAAAGAGAAATAATAAACGAACAAGGAATCCTAAACCAGGTATCTACTCACCATTTTTCAGCCCTTCTGAAGCTGATCTGCAATTGTCTGTCGAAAATACAATTTTACAAAGATTTTTCAATATGACTCAACTGACAAACGTAAGCAATGATTCATTCCGAAAATATCTTGTGACACAAATGGTTCCCTTGTAAGCCACCAATTCTATCGGATAGGAGCACTCTTTCTCTTTGAAATGATCATTTCGAACCGAAATATTCGGTACTAGAATCTTTGTTTTTGTTCGGATTCGCTTTGATATTTTGACATAATATTTTAGCGGTTATTCGTTAGGAGTTGGGTGTTTGAGAGGTGATTCATTTAGCTTAGGATAGATGTGCTGAGGAAAAAAAAAATATATTTTCATCTGGGGTCCTCCCTTAGCTCAGTTGGTAAAGGTGCAGCTACAATGCAACACCATGCTGGAGGTGGTTGGGTTCGATTCCCGGTCTGGTCTAGGAATTTTTTGTAAAGGAACATTTCTCAACTCTCTGGGCATAGCGTACGATTATACTTCCCACACATTCATTCTAATGCAGAAATGGTACCTGGCATCGAAAGCTCTCAATTAATTACTGTGGAAGTACATTTAGAACACTAAGTTGAGAGCAAGCAATAAGCTTGAAATGCTAAAGATTTTTTTTTATCGGGACCCTGCAGTCTCTGGTGCAACTAGCAATTTGAAATTGGTTCACTGTTGTAGAACCCCTTGGTCCGAAGTACACCTTGAAGCCAGCACCTAACTATACATATTTGCGCCTTTGTTTTGATTTGCTGTGTTATTTTGACAGAATATTTGAGAGTGTGTTCGTGTGAGTTCATTATTAGGGGCGTATTATTAAGCTTGGGACCGATGTGCTAGTACTGACTGAGCCAAGAAAAAAATCGTATTTGTTCGGGACCTACTGGTCTTAGAGTTAGTCTATGGTAGTACTGCCTTAAAAATTGTTTGTCCAATTTTCATTGCTCACAACCGGTCACCGATCGTAAAAATGATTTTTAATTCAGAAAATGAATGCACCATACTGCCTATGTTTCAACTCAAATTTGCCATAGCTTACTGTGTCATATCGATTAGATATGGAAATAAAACATTCTGCTTGTGAAATTTCTTTTAAATTTATCTGCAAATCGCTATGTGTGGTATAGCCACATATTGCAGCATAGAATCGAGTTAGCACATATTCGTTCCCATTCTTCCATGAATTTCCTTCTACTGCACTATGGGAATCAAAAAGGCAACAATGAACTATATCGTTGACTGCTTCTTAAGGAATTCCTAAGACCTAGTTCCTATTTGATACACACATAAAAACAAAACTAATAAATAAAATAAAATAATGAATTATTCTTATCCATTGGAGTTTTTAAAACGTAATCAAGAAAAGATGCTGATTTATGCCCTGTTTTTAAAAAAATTTCTTTTCTGCGTTTCTAATGCACATAAAAGGAACGCTAGATTTGTCAGAAATTAATGGGATATTCCATGTACATTTAACCCAGATAACGCCTGAATCTAGTCTGTTGTATGAAAGATTGTCAACATTGTTGAATGGCGCATAAAAGATTGCAAGCAATTTCGTTGTCTACGCTTCCTTTGGCTTAAAATTAAAGGAGGGGAAATTTTACGCGCCTGTTAAAATTCATTATTTTTTCTGTGTGCAATATTATACCACAAAAGTTCAACTCAGTCGACGTAGTGATTCTACACCCCCACAAAAAAAAATCGAATACTAAGAAATGTTAATAATTTCATTTGTTTTACTCTTTACTTTAATTTTAACACTCATACCAAGTAGCATTGTTGATTTTATCAAAGTCCTAAATCATTGTAGAAAATTAAATCGCCGGCTTTAGAACCCTAATAAAACTAAAAAAAAAGGGTGAGTTATGTCAGTGTCATAGCTGCAAAGTTGACGTAGGACTGCTTGTTGATGTGAACAAACTGATGTCATCGAATTAATAAATTTCTACTATATTTTATTCAGTCTAAAGAACCATGAAACCCTATGCTATTAGTGTGAGGCTTCGCTATTGGTTCTCCACGAAAATTTATAGAAACTGCAGTTCGGGTCGACTTAACTGTTAATAATATTTTGTTTGTTGAATGTTCAACGTGCTTGTAAGTGTTACATGGATCCTGTAAATGTATACTAAACATAGAGCGAATTACAACGAACAACTAACCTAACATTCAGTGGACCAGTATGGACATTTTCGTTTTGCGAAAAGTTCCATTGGCTAGAGCGGGAATCGAACCCTCACTTCATGGCCATCGCTTGAACGACGGGTGACGCCGCTAACCACTTGACCACGAAGATGACGTGGGCGATTGATTTGGCCATTTTCTCTGGGACGTGGCAGTTTAAGCAACGTCTTGTTGAACCGGTGCGTGGTACTGAACATTTCGATGAGCTCAAGAGAAATTTCAATCAAACATACTCTTTAATCGGTAAATTGATTTGATTGTCCTGAAAACGACGAATTTTAGTTGTTTACGGAGGGAACATGGTTCGCGATTGAAATTTTCAGTCTTCTTATGCTGCAGGACGTTTGGCAGGACACCACTCTGTGAAATGGTCACATCGGAGAAAAGTTTTTTTCAGCTCCTCGTCGTTGCGGATGGCCAACTGCAGATGACGTGGGATGATGTTGGTCTTCTTGTTTTCACGGGCGGCGTTTTCTACCAACGTGCCCGACGAACACGTCTGTCGCATACGGATGCACAGCAAGAACTGATGATTGGTCGGTCGTCCCCACATGTTTGATAATCGCTGGAACGGTAACTGTGGTTGCCTGAACCAATCAGAGCGAGGCGCAAATATGATGTCATTTTCGACCAATAGCTATGTGCGTTCAGACATGTTTCTTTAAAGTACTTTTTAATTAGTTTAAACAAATGTAATGAATAAAGTTAGCATCACGGATTCAGCTTTGATGTTCTACCTTTCGAATGAAATACAAATAAGAAAATTTCTGTGGGCCAGAGAGGAGATATTATCATTCAAAGTCTCCAAACCCGCGTAACGCTTTCGATTTCAAAAAAAAAATCAGAACGGCTCCTCTATGCAGGAATAGAAAAGAGAGACGTAAGTCCTACGTCAAAACGTTACTGTGGAATTTCGTTAATATTATTTCAAAGCAGCGATACGATTATGCCGATATCCAATTTTGTAATCCAATTCAAGTGAATAATACCACACACAGATAAAAAGAAACATTTAATTTTCTGCGTTATTTGATGCACATAAAGGGAATGCTAGATTTGGCAGAAAATCATTGGATATTTCATGTATATTTAAGCCAGATAACGCCTGAATCTAGCCTATTGTATGAAAGATTGAAAACATTATTGCATGGCGCGTGAAAGATTGCAAACAATTTCGTTGTTTACGCCTCCTTTGGCTTGGAATTAAACGAGGGGAAATTTTACGTGCTTGCTAAAATTCATTATTTTTTTCTGTACATAAGTTTAATCTGGACAAGTTCCCGGAGCAATAAGGGACCTATGTTATTTGAACAATCTTATTATTAGGGATCGTTTGAATACATTCTGATTAAGCAGAGGTTTACGAAATTTTCAATTGAGTGTGAGATAACGAGAAAAAAATCTATAGAACATCACAATTGAGACTAATCTCTGTTAAACTACCAGCTTTTGGAAAGTATTCATGAAGTAACTGCCGATAGTTATGGTAGTCAAATAATGTTGAGACATTATTGCATTGCTTTTATCGCAGTAAACTTCCTTAATATAGCGGTAGAGTAGAGAACTAGATCTCTAATTCTTGGCCTATTGTGTCGAAAAGTTGCATTAATCTATGATCCGTTTGAATCGGTCATACGATCGTTTCATAAAAGTAGCGTTAGATGCACTTGCTCGGTAGGCAATAGTTGATGTAGTGCTCGAATCATTTCAATGTTTGTTTTTGATCATAGTCGATTGATTATTGAGGGGGGATGTGGGTGAGGCCCACACTTAAAGGACACGAAAACAGAATTGATGACGAATAATTTTAGAACATTTTATTATGGGAAATTCAGGTCAAGTCAGAACCGGACAGCACTTAAGAATACAGAATTAACAAAAACGAAGGAATTGGAAATTTCTTTCTTGGTAAGGGAGATCTATGTGGGCTTTCCCTTTTGGACCGCTGAGTAAACAAGTCATAAAGTGAAATTTACCGAAATCTTTTCTTTTAATAGTGTATAGGGCATTCGGAGAGCCTTGGTCATCGGTAGGAAACTCATCCCCACGTGCGTCACTCGTCCTACGCGACTGCCTGATTCGTGGGAAGGGAGAAAGTCTACCAACGCCGGAGTTATCAGCCCGACTCACGTGCTACAAATCGGAGGCCCTCCGTATGGTACCACCCGGTCTACACCACTCTTGGAAGCAGCGAAGATCATTTTGGCTTTCGAACGTAGAACTGGAATCCATCCGAGCCCTGGAATCCTTTGAGCGCTGAATTCCTTCCGAATGCTGAAATCCGTCGGAGCATCAAAATCCCTTCCCGCTATTACCTCCCAAACGCTGGAATCATCTCGCTGCATACGCGGTACACGGTTCGGACATGGTGCTATCCACGTGGTATACCCAGTGTCCCCAACGCTCTAGCAGAGCGCAGCATCGTAATTGCTACGGTTTTCCGATCGGCTAAACTGCTGGCGCGATCCTTAGAGCCACGACAGCCGGAGTTGTCGTACCCGCGTTCCGCACGAGCGATGTCGTTGGTCGACGATCGTCCCTTACCCTTGGAGCCATCTACGGGAGCGGATCAGGTAGCAAAGCAGCAAAACTGTAAGTACGCGAATCATCATCACCATCACACATCTACACACCACTAACTAGTAGGGAACCTGGATTGTATTTAGTAGGGGAAGAACTCACTATAGAAATCAGGATGACTCACACTCAAGGAGACAGATTAGGGAATTGTTGAATTAAAGAAAAAAAAATAACAAAATTAAAATGAAACTGGAAAAGTCTTAGCTAAATTTTTGCATTCGTTTAACTCCTAAAGAGAGTTTTTAAATCTTGATTTTAATAAAATTCTTCTAGTGCACCGTAGTTAAACCACTAATTAATTAAATTGAAAGAGAACTAGGATTACTGAATTGGGGAAATTTTGGACTTGGAATGTTTGGGATATTTTTTTGGAGTTTTGGGAAAACCTCTGCTTGGTTGGGAAAACAGCTAGTCGGGCAAATAAATCGGGGATTTTTGGCAGACGACCTGCGTCGTCTGGCGCATAAGCCGGAATTTTGAGGATGTTTTCAATTGTACCTAAGCTGTGGTGCGCACACACTAGAATGCGTGTACATAATTCATGGCCACAAATGTAACTCAGTGTGAGAGTCCACCTTACCCAGTTACATGGGAATTATGACTCAGTTTTGTAAAGGTGTGGAGGTACTCACTCGATGAGTGACTACATTTTTAGGAAACTAAGTCATATTTCCCATGCAACTTAAGCAAAGTGGACTCTCAAAACAAGTTACATTTGTGACCGTGTGAGCAAATATTTCTACACGACCACAAATTGAACCTAATGTGGGAGTCCTCCTTACTCAGTCGACTGGAAACTGTGACTCAGTTTTGTATAAACCGGAGCCACTTATAGTCTGAGTAACTCCGCTTTTTTACGAAACTAGGTCGTAGTCCCATGCGACTGAGTAAAGGGGACTTTCACATTGTGTTCAATTTGTGACCGTGTACTAGTAATAGAGCCAGAGTGCAATTCACTACCAAATTTCAAAAGGCACACAACCACACGCACACGTGATAAGCTTAATGCTTTGAAAGTTTAAAAAGTAATCATTTATATCCTTCTCGTGATTTACACGTTGTATAGCCTAACAAGTATACTAACCTCCCATATAGTTTAAACCCAGTCCACCCCGAGTAAAAAAAATATAAAAATAATTATATTTTTCTTTTTTTTCGCGATTATTTTTGATGCCAACGGGCCAACTTTCCACCACCTCCCGGAAAAACCGAAATGGTTTCGGTTTAATACTTTTAAATCAAAAAAAGAGAAGACACCCAAAAAAAAAAAAAACAACATTTTTTCATGCGTAGAGTGCACGGCGTTTTTTCTCAGATGGAAAAAAAATTGTATAAAATTTAAAAGGGACCCTTGTGGGTTTTGGCCAACCAGAAAAAAATTCCCCCGATCGGAGATGCCCGGTTGCATAACGAAGAACTTGGCGGTCCTGATCAGTTTTGTATGTTTTGGGTATGCTTGTATGTTCAACTGTACCACCCACATTCATCTGAGTTCGACACGCCGTCACGTAAGGTCGGTACAGTGCGCGCTCCCGAATTACTAAAGGTGTTTTTCCGAGTTTTTCGCGATCGCCGCGGTCGAATTGTACAAAAAACAGTGAGTGAGGTGAAAAGGAAGGTCCAAACAGTGAAGGTTTGAGGAAAATCGGTGGTATAACGGCCGAAAAAAGTGATTTTATTTGTGCTCCACGTGCTTCGAAAGTGGTAAACAAACAATCGTCGTCCGGCTGCCGTCCGTTTTCATTCACCCACCATTCAGTTCGCTATCAGTGTGGGTTGCGGTGCGTTGGAAGAAAAATTTTGTGGGAATAAAAATAGTGGTGAAAAGTTTTGGAAAAACTGATATTTACAGTAAATCCGAAAGTGCGTGTTAGGCTTTCGAGGAGTACTACAGTGCCTCGCAAAAGTGTATGCCCACAGTGGGGGGCACAATTTTGTGAACACCAACCGAAATTTCTACGTTGAAGGGGCAAAAAAGGTAGGATTCTTTTTGTCTTTATCTTTTTTGTTCATTTGGGGTAGGTAACGGGTGACCGTTGCCATCTGCGCGCTTTCGCACGCAAAACAACATGGCGGCCGCTAGTAGCGGCGACCCGGGAGGGTCAGCTAAACGTAGACTACCAACGTATATGGACCCAACGAACCAATTCGGTGAGCTGACATTCCTCCAGTTGACTGGAAAGAATGGTGCTCCACTCCCTAGAAATCCAATCATCATCGGAAAATCAGTAGAAGCTTGTGCTGATGGAACGATTGAAAGCGCCAACTCCGAAGCAAGAGGAACCAAGTACACCCTGAGAGTTCGTGATCCAGCCCAAGTCGCCAAGCTGCTCAAGCTGAAAAAGCTTATCGATGGCACTGAGGTTGAAATTGCTCCCCATCCGAACTTGAACGTGTGTAGGTGTATAATTTCCAGCTGGGATTTAATTGATTTGGAGGAAAAAGATGTTTTACAGGAGGTTATTGGCCAAAAAGGTATCCGTGTGCAGCGGATCACCAGAAATGAAGGTGGTAAGAAGGTTAATACACCCGCGCTGATCGTGACCCTCTGCAAGACCACGTTTCCGGATAGCCTCAAAGTCGGTCTGCTCAACATTCCGACCCGTCCGTACTTTCCAAATCCCATGCTGTGCTATGGCTGCTTTAGCTATGGTCACACCCGCGCCCGATGCCCTGGACCGCAACGTTGTTTTAATTGTTCTGGCGATTTTCATGGAGAAGATGAATGTGGTGAGAAACCACTTTGCCGGAACTGCAAGGGTGACCACCGACCGACCAACCGCCAGTGTCCGATTTATAAAAATGAGATGGAAATCATCAAAATTAAAGTGCGTGATAATGTGACATTCCCAGAGGCAAGAAAACGTGCTGCGCTACAGTCCGGAGGCAGTTACGCTCAGGTAGTAGCTCAACAAAGCTTGTTTGAGAAAAAGTTGAACGATCTTGAAGCGGCCATGAAAGGAAAAGACGCAGAACTAGCCAGTATGCGGGAAGAGAGCAAGCGAAAGGATGATAAGATGAAGATAATGGCCAACATCATCAGCCAGTTAAAGCAACAAATCGCCAGCCAAGATAAACCGCAACACAGCAAGGAACCAATCGCCATAATCGAAAAGTCACACCACAGCAGAGAACAACAATCAACGCACTCAACGACAGGCCCCACAACCCGATCAAGGAATAATTCGCCAGCCGTTCTGGAAACAAAACGCGGACGACCACCGAAGCATATCTATGGAAAACCCGCTACATCACCAGATATAAGTCCGCCCCCAAAGAAAACCGCAACTACAACACACGATCTTACTCAAATGGAGTACTCCGGCGAAGAATCTGAGGCATCGGAGACACCTCAAAATAAACGCAATAGATAGCTCTACTCCTCAACAACGCATGGAAAACGATGAAGACATAAGCACGAATACGGACAACGAGACAAATCGGTTCGGAAGTGGGGAATGTGCAGTACCCCTTCCGACGCAAGTGCAGCAGGTTGAAGGAACCATCCGGGACGTCATACCCCAACCCGTTGATGGTGAATTCACCTCTGTAGCCGATGAAACTTTTGATAATACCACCATGACACCGGAAACTTGGGATAGACGGCAGGGGGGAGGTGTATGCCTTCTTCGCCCTGGCCGCCACCCTACACCAGAATTTTCATTCACCCATACCGCAACGATGATGCCCAACGCGGCACGTTCTCCCATTACAGCACGAAGAGAATCAACCGCATCGTCATCTTCCGCCTCACGAACGATCGATAATGGCCGCCCCGGTGGCTGCTTCGCCCTGCAATGGAACCTGCGTGGACTCCGGGCCAACATCAGCGAATTGAAGCTCCTCATCGCCGACCTAGAACCTTGCGTCGTCGCACTCCAGGAGACCAAGGTTAATCAAACCGTCGCTCCGCCAGATTTCATTGGCAGAAACTACACGTTACTTCTGGAATCGAGTAGCGTACACTATTGGCAACACGGGGTAGGCCTTGCCATCCGGGAAGGCTTACCTTTCGAGCAAGTACGAATCGACACAACTCTCCACATCGTCGCAGCACGTATCCACGCACCAATCCAGGTAACGGTAGTTTCAATATATGTTCCACCGAGTTCCGTTCAGTGTCAGGCTGCATTGAGTGATTTGCTAGAGCAACTGGAAGGGCCAGTTTTATTCTTGGGTGATTTCAACGCGCACCATCTCGCGTGGGGGTCACGAACGTCAGACACGCTTGGTCGATTCATCGCCGAAACGACCTTGGATAAACAGCTTGTGATCCTGAATGACGGCACAGCTACCCGCATCGATCCAGCTACCGGAAATACCTCGGCCATCGATTTGACGATTTGCTCCGAGAATCTGGCAAGTAGGTTCATTTGGCGAACCCTGTCGGACACGCACAACAGCGACCACTTTCCGATAATGGTGTCTATACCCGGGTGGTCGGACTCGCGGACGGTACGGCGAAGATGGCTCTACGATCGTGCTGACTGGCCGTTGTATGAACGCATCACCGCCGAAACCATTTGCCCAGAGCTTGACTGGGACGTTAACAGCTTCACCGATAAGCTAATAGCAGCAGCGACGAAATCCATACCGCGGACCAGCGGCCGTGTTGGACCAAGATCGGTACCCTGGTGGTGTCCCGAAGCGAAGGCGGCAATCCGACTGCGACGAAAATGCCTGCGGTCCCTCCGACGACTACAGCAAGCTAATCCTGAACAACCCGAAGCATTAGCGAGATTCCAGGAAGCCAGAGCGACGGCACGAAAAGCTATCCAGCAAGCAAAGGAGCAATCATGGGAAAACTTCGTGGCGACAATCTCCCCAAGCAGCACGACGACCGAACTGTGGCAGACGGTGAACACTTTGCGTGGCAGCAGACGACAGCGCACGGTGATACTCAAGCGAACGGATGGTTTTACAGACAACCCCGAAGAAGCAGCGGAAGAACTGGCTAAATGCTACAGTGCGAGATCAGCGACCTCCAGCTACGCCCCATCGTTCCAGATGGTGAAGGCAGCAGCTGAACGAGAGTCCATAGATGTTTCGCCCAATACTGATGATGTATACAACATCGACATTACCCTGAATGAACTTCTGTGGGCTCTCGACAAAGGGCGAGGTGCTTCGACAGGTGCGGACATGATAGGGTATCCATTGCTTCAACGTCTCCCCCTGTCTGTGAAAGTCACGCTCCTTGAACTGCTGAACAAAATTTGGCACAGTGGTGAGTTTCCCACCAACTGGCGGAATGCTATTGTCGTTCCCATTCCGAAGCCGAACTGCCACGATTCCGGACCCGATGCTTTCCGACCGATATCGCTCACCAGCTGCATGGCGAAGCTGTTTGAGCGAATCATCAACCGTCGACTGATTACCGAGCTAGAGTCGAGTGGACGACTTGACAAACGCCAGCACGCGTTTCGAGCAGGACGAGGTACCGAAACCTACTTCGCAGAGCTGGAGAGATCGCTGCCAACCGTAGGTGAACACTCACTGATAGCGTCCTTAGATTTGGCGAAGGCATACGATACCACTTGGCGACATGGTATTCTGCGCACGTTGAAGACTTGGCGGATACGTGGTCGCATGATAAACATGTTGCGGAGTTTTCTCTCAGAACGAACTTTTCAGGTGTCTGTAGAAGGACACATGTCCCGTGAATATGAGCTGGAAAATGGTGTGCCACAAGGCTCGGTTCTGTCCGTGACGCTGTTCCTAGTCGCGATGCAGCCCATCTTTCGAGTAGTACCGAGCGGAGTAAATATATTGTTGTACGCGGACGACATCCTTCTCGTGGTACGAGGAGCAAAAAGTGAAGGCCTCCATCGCAAGCTGCAGACCGCCGTCAAAGCCGTAGACAAATGGGCGAAGAGCGTGGGATTTTCCATGTCAGCAACGAAGTCGCACATATTTTATTGCAGTCCGAATGCACGTCGGGAACCTAGACAAGACATAACCATCGAACGAGTTGCCGTTCCAAGGACCAACCGGCTGAGGGTTCTGGGTGTTACCCTGGATCGGACCCTAACATTCAAACCACACTGCCAGATGGTGAAGAAATCATGTGAGTCTCGATTGCGGATTTTGAAGATGATCGGTGCCAAGCTCCCGCGTGGTAATCGGACATCGTTGCTGCAAGTGGGATCAGCCATAGTAACGTCAAAGCTGACCTACGGTATAGGCTTGGTGAGCCGAGGAGGGCCAGCAACTTTGCAGACTCTTGCTCCCCCATACAATTCAATGGTTCGGTATGCCTCCGGAGCTTTCGTGACCAGTCCGATACTTTCGATTATGGCCGAAGCGGGAACCCTACCGTTCGAACTGTTGGCAGCACAGTCTATAGCGCGGACTGCCATCCGAATAGCTGTGAAGAATCGTGGCAACATCACCCTTCCGTTGATTCAACGAGCCTCGAACCGCCTCGAAGAATTGACAGGTACAGCGCTCCCCGCTGTCGGTCAACTTGTGAGGCAAAGTGATCGTGTATGGCACGCACGAAAAGCCTACGATTGTGTGGGACGTGAAGAAATACGTACGAGCCGGTGACCCGCCGGAGAAAGTCCGCCCAATCGTGCAACATTTGCTGAACACCCGCTTTCATCGATCGACTGTCGTCTACACCGATGGCTCTAAGGATGAAGATACAGTAGGGGCCGCATTCTTCAACGGAGGAATTGCTGGTACCTACAGTCTCCCAAAAGCATGCAGCGTCTTCTCGGCGGAGGCATACGCCATAAAGATGGCTGTCACGATCCCGAACCAGAATAACGAGTTGGTTGTTCTATCGGATTCTGCTAGCTGCCTACTGGCATTGGAGGCGGGAAAATCTCGGCACCCATGGATCCAAGAAGTGGAAGAAATAGCGCGGAACAAACCTATTCGATTCTGCTGGATTCCTGGGCACGCCGGAATCAGTGGCAATTCCGAAGCCGATCGACTAGCCAATGAAGCCAGGAGGGAACAGGCCATCGATATACCAATCCCAGGCGAAGATGCTCTGAGAGAAGTTAAACAACTGATACGTCATCGGTGGGAGAACCAGTGGTATGAGACTAGGGAGTCAAAGTTGAGGGAAGTTAAGGAAGATACCAGCAGGTGGACGGAACGTGGGAGCACGGCCGAACAGCGTGTCCTTACACGTTTAAGGATCGGACACACGCGTCTAACACACACATTTCTGTTAAAGAAGGAGCCGCCGCCCAATTGTGAATGTTGCGGGACGGTGATGGATGTCCGGCATTTAATTCTCGAATGTCGGAAATTTGTAACCGAAAGGCAGCAAAATAGCATTGGGACCAGCCTACGCGACGCCCTAGGAAATACCGAGGAGCAAGTAACACGAATGCTGGACTTTCTAAGGGAAACAAGACTGTTCTCCAAACTTTAGTGAAACCAGAAAATAGAAGAAGCTGAAAAAGAAAACGAAAACAAAAAAAGGTGAAACGTGTCCGATGCTAAGCCGAATGAACAAACAGAAGTCGATGAAGAAAAAGAAAAGTAACACAATCGAAGAAGAAGAAAATCGAAGAGGAGAAAGTGGACGAATAGAAGTCGAAGAAGAAAAACGGAAGAGCAGAAGCACAAGAAGTTGAAGGCGTAGAGAAACAAGGATAAAATCGGAAGAAGATAAGCAGAAGAAGAAAAGTGAAAGGAGAAAATCAACAAAGAAGGATAAAATAACAGCGATAAGAAAAATGCAAGAAGCAGGAAAAATTGAAGCAAACCAACGGAGCAATAGAAGCCGAAGAAGAGAAGCGTAACGGAATCAGCGGAAGAAGAAAACCGAAGCGGATGAAGGAAAAAATGAAAAGTGAAATAAAAGAAAACAACGTGAATGAAAGAAACGTAACACAATCGATGAAGAAGCAAAGCGAAGCTGGCAAAGTGGACGAATAGATGTCGAAGAAAAGAAATGGAAGAGCAGAAGCACAAGAAATTGAAGAGAAACAGAAGGGAAAAAAATGGAAGAAGATAAGCAGAAGAAGAAAAGTGGAAGGAAAAAAAGAAGCGTATCGGAATCAATGGACGAAGGAAACAGAAGCGGTGGAGAAAAAAAAAATTGAAGAAGATAAGCAGATGAAGAAAAGTGGAAGGAGAAAACGAAACGTAACGGAATCAGCGGAAGAAGATAAACAAAGCGGATGGAGAAGAAAATAAAAAGCAGAAGAAATGGAAAGGGGCACAACGGAAGAAGCAAAGCAGTGGAAAGAAGCGAAATAGAAAAATGAAATAGAAGAAGACAACGTGAATGAGGGAAACGTTACACAACTGAAGAGGAAGCGAAGCGAACAAAGTGGACGAATAGAAGTCGAAGAAGAGAAATGGAAGAGCAGCAGCACAAGAAGTGGAAGACGTAAAGAAACCAAAGAAAAAAAAACTGGAAGAAGATAAGCAGAAGAAGAAAAATGGAAGCAGAAAAAGAAGCGTATCGGAACCAATGGAAGAAGGAAACCGAATCGGATGGAGGAAAAAAGGAAATGCAGAGGAAATTAAAGGAGACACAATGGAAGAAGCAATATACTGGAAAGAAGCCAAATTAAAAAGTGAAATGGAAGAAGAAAACATGAATGAGAGAAACGTAACACAACTGAAGAAGACGATAAGCGAAGCAGAAGAAGAAACGTGGAAGGAAAAAATCAAAAAAGGAAGGAAAAATAACACTGATAAGAAAAGCAGAACAATCGCAAGAAGCAGGAAAAATTCGGAGCATATCAGCGAAGGAACAGAAGGATAAGTAGAGTAGATTAATAAGGGTTGAGAAGGACAGAATGAAGTGAACTGGGAAACGAATTAATGGATAAATATTATATGTGAATATCAGAATTTCGTAAGACACGAATGCACCCTTCAGGTGTAAAGTGTCATTAATAAAAAAAAAAAAAAAAAATATTATTATTATTATTATTATTATTATTTATTCGTCAACAGATAATAATATTTATCCCAATGACAACTAGATAACACTAAGGGGCTTCAAATGGTGAGTTGACATCTTCGAAGGAGGGTGCGGCCGACCTCTCGTCCTCACAAATTCCTACCTCACGCCTCTACGAGTCATATGATCACAAAAGACTGCCAGCTGAAATATGGAGACGCTGGTTGGCGTAGCCTGGGCAATGTTGTCAATCTGACAATAGCGAAGTGAGGAGGTGCGACTGAAGATCGAGTATCTGGAAATTAGACAGCATCTTTTCCATTCTCATTTTTACAATAATTTTAGCACGCTTTAGAATCATATTTGCATTCCAAAACCATGTAAGACCCTGGATCAACATGACAAGCATCAAAGGGTCAATTCAGTTTTCATGAAATTGTAAAATTCGGAAATTTTTTTTTCACAAAATTCATAAAAGGCTGACATGTGCTTATAAGCAGTATACACACTTAAAAATTCTGAATTTTACACGAGACGTAATTCATGTTTGTAAAAAGTTTGGGAACGTAAGTAGAGATTTCGTGTAAAATTATGTCTCTTTAAACTGACGCATAAGAAATTCGACGAAAGATGTGTTTGATTGAATTTATTTTTTCATCTCTTTCAACCCATTCTTATGTGCTAAAGGACGCTTGCATGTGTTGGTCTCAGGAGACAGAAATGTGCATGCCATTTTGGTAGTGTGTAGGATTATATTTATATATTTTGTTAAGTGGTATTATTATCAAATAAGCCATTTATTTCAGAAATCATCAAACTGGACTCTTCGATTACTCCAATTGCTATCTTTTAAATGTTACTAGAACAGTTGAAGAAAAAATATTACAACATGTCTTATAAAATAATATTTTTTATTGAAATTTCATCTTTGATTTTTGGAATGATACATACTGTTTCAGTTTTCGAGAACTAGGAGGGTATTAATACATATCTAATTTTTATTTATTTTTCAGTAACAATCCATTGGATGGTAGGAGGTGGCAACGGAGTCGATGATAGGCTTTTGCAATTATTATTGAATGTATTTTTCATTACCCTTTTGCATTTGAACATTTTACCAAATTCGAGCGGATATGATTCATACAGCGCTGTATTCATTAAGCTTGTGTCTGATTTTACAGTTCAATCCTTGTCATTACCTTATCATTACTCACATTATATTTGATAATTGTGGTTTTATTGATTTTACTTCATAGATGAGGTTATAAAATCAGCATCAAGCAGCAAATAGTGACCAGTAAATATGAGTAAAATAAAATTATTAAATTTCAATAGATGTAACAAACTTTTTCAGGATACCTCAAACCGAGATTTTAGTGAATTGCTGCTATCGCTGAAAACGAACGGAAACGTGCTTAAGCGCGAACCACAGAACTCTACATTTTAACACTTTACAACATTTCTTGCATTTCAGGATCAACCGAATGAAGATCATATATTATATATACGAATGACTAAAATATTTACCTGCACTTAGTAATTCAGAAAAAGCACCAAAAAAGGATAGAAGTGCCACTAAATTATTAAGGCCTGTGCCAACAAATAATGAGCAATAATAGATGAGAAATGATCTTTGGATAATCTAATTGTGACCGGTAAATCTGTCAAATAAAGCAACAGCTATAAGTATATGTGCAAATAAATATGGCTTTATTTCCGCCAAATGATATAATTTGAGCACTAAACTACTCGCATGTGTCTTGGAATTTTTATTTGATTTTCCCATAAAAATAGTAAAATGAGCAATAAATAACTGAATAACCACAATAAAAAAAAACTCAAATGTCCTAGGTAGTAGATACAGTTACCCATCTTTAAATTCAAAAATAATTTGATATCGTGAAAACTTTCCCATGAAATATTCAACAACACCATTTGAAAACTAAATGGGTTCCAGAGAGCAGAAAATAGATCCAGGCAAAAAATTGGGAATGAGCCATAAAAAGTTGTGATGTGTTTTAGGACAAATAAAAAAAATCATATAGAAGAGGTAAAATGAGCAATGAATATTCAATAATGCGCAAAAGACAATGATATTTTTGCAAATGGACTTATGAACGTACACATTCCAAATAAGAGTTGTTGAGCTTCTACAATTGATATTTTTATCAAATGATATGTTGAGTTTACAAATAACCAGAAGACTGTCACTTGAATGGAAAAAATATTGTCGGTAAGGATGATCATTTAATGTGGTCACTACTTATAAATACGGTTGATTAATGTATCCATGCCAAGGTAAAGTACAAAAATCAACCTGTAATAATTTTGAAATGGTCATCAAACCATTATCAATGTTCAGGCGCACAAATCAAAACAGCAATCGGAAATAAAAAAATATGATCAATTTTATAATATAAAGCAGCACTTAGAAAAAGACTACTCATGTAAATGGCTTAAATTTGTCAAAGCAGATTGGTAACAACGCCAGTAAATTCTTATTGTTGACGAACATAATTCGTCATTCAAACGTCCTTGTGATTGATCTACTCATCCACCACACCGCGATTCCACACAGTTCAAGGGATTACCAATGGCTACCAAAAAGAGTGTAAGGGATTCCGTTAAGAGGTTTAACCAAAATAACAAGATTGTTTGCTTTTTCAAAGTCAGATAGCTTCAGTTTATCACACATTTAAGAGTATTCGAAAAACATCTTATTCCAAGTTATCATCCAATTTTCAAGAATCAGCATTGAATCTTATTCTAATGACCCTGTATACCCCGGATCAAGTTGACGCAAAGATTACGTTTTTCGTTGGAGCGGCTTTATCTTCCTAACATTTATGTTCCTTCACCTTAACAGAACGCCAGTTATGATAACTATTTTAAGTTCATAGAGACTCCTTACAACGTTTGTAATGCACCGCAACTGTGAAATCGTTAAATGTTGGAAAAATAACCTACAAACTAATTAAAATTGATATGTCCTCATTTACAGACTGTCCGACTTGTCATACACTACGATATACAATTAGTTTGATTTTTTCAATTCTATTTTTATTTTTATCTGGACGATTTGATCTAATCATTTGCCAGTTATTTGTTATTTTTGCAAAAGTTCATTGCAAATTTTGAATTTAGAAATGCTCCTTTGCTTTGATTGGTTAAAAAATTGCTTGATGTTTCATCGCGAATTTGGTGAGAATTTACTGGCGTTGTTACCCATCTGCTTTGAAAAATGTAAGCCATTCAAATGAGTAGTCTTTTTCTAAGAGCTGCTTTATATTATAAAATTGCTCATATTTTTTATTTCCGATTGCTGTTTTGATTTGTGCGCCTGAACATTGATAATGGTTTGATGACCATTTCAAAATTATTACAGGTTGATTGTTGTACTTTTCCTTGGCATGGATACATTTATCAACCGTATTTATAAGTAGTGATCTCATTAAATGATCATCCTTACCGACAATATTTTTTCCATTCAAGTGACAGTCTTCTGGTTATCTGTAAACTCAACATATCATTTGATAAAAATATCAATTGTAGAAGCTCAACAACTCTTATTTGGAATGTGTACGTTCATAAGTCCATTTGCAAAAATATCATTGTCTTTTGCGCATTATTGAATATTCATTGCTCATTTTACCTCTTCCATATGATTTTTTTTTATTTGTCCTAAAACACATCACAAGTTTTTATGGCTCATTCCCAATTTTTTGCCTGGATCTATTTTCTGCTCTCTGGAACCCATTTAGTTTTCAAATGATGTTGTTGAATATTTCATGAGTAAGTTTTCACGATATCAAATTATTTTTGAATTTAAAGATGGGTAACTGTATCTACTACCTAGGACATTTGAGTTTTTTTTTATTGTGGTTATTCAGTTATTTATTGCTCATTTTACTACTTTTATGGGAAACTCAAATAAAAATTCCAAGACAAATGCGAGTTGTTTAATGCCATATACGAATGCTTTTAGTATTTTTCATTTACATAATATACACATTATATACATATACACCATTATATTCATGGAAATGGGAGGGACCATCAGGGCACCCGATTGAAGCACTCTGGATGGGGAGAGTGGGAATGCCAACTCTCCATTGCTAACAGTTTGTGAATAGAGGGCGGGCTCTTCTCCCCACCCATTGGGGCATCCTCTTGTTAAATAGCTTGCTCTTTTGACCAATTGTTCAATCTTGTTGTTGGAAGGAGATTCTTTATATCCCTGTGGATACGTATAAGTGATGTTGCATATCGATCAACCCAACCCCTTTTTGGCCCTTCAAACAACGGCATGATTAGGATAATCAGTGGTTATTAAAGCTTGATCAAGTCTAACAGAGGGGAGAGCCCATTGCTGTCGGACTTAGTTTCCGGGCTACAATGGGTGGTAGCACATATCATACATCATACATCATGACAACTAGATAACACTAAATTACATACAATAACTAACACATACATCTTCGGAAATAACGCTTATTAACATCGCGGGATACATTGAAATTAAACACGTTATAGCAGCTGTTGAAAACGCGACACATGCTTAGCACAGGTTCGTGTTTGCCGTAGTTGGTCCTTGAGTGCCGATATAAAGAGAGGTTGTAAACGTAGGTTTCGTCGTCGAGTGTTGATGTTCAAGAGACCAAGTAAAGTGGAGCAGTCGATGTTTCCCTGAAGGAGGTCACCAACAAAACACGCTTTGGCCACCATACGCCTCCCTTCCAACAATTCCAGGCTGATGAGCTTACACCGAGTTTCTTGGCAATCTGCGGGGGTCTTGCCAACGAAGATGTCGCAAAGCAAAGCGTATAAACCTTCGCTGAACGGCTTCGATCCTCTGGACTGCATTTTGGTAGAAAGGTAGAATCCTAACTGCGATGAGGCTTTAGAAACAATATAGGCAATGTGGTTCTCGAATGATAGTTTGGACTCGAGCATTACTCCCAGATCTTTGACTGTTGTGTCACGTTTCAAGCGTGTTCCTCGAAGGATGTACTCGTGGAGATACATCGCACGTTTTCGGACAAAGGAGATAGCCGAGCATTTGGATACATTTAAGGACATTCTGTTGATCCGGCACCAGTTGTCGAACACTTGTAGTTCCTGCTGAAGAAAATCGGCGTCTTCTGGACATGTTATGACGTAGTACAGCTTTAGGTCGTCCGCGTAGGATAATTTCAGGCATCTGAGGACCAAGTTCACTTCGTTCATATATAACAGGAAAAGAAACGGACCAAGGTGGCTGCCTTGCGGAACGCGAGAATTAAGTGAGAAGCTGGACGAGGCATAATCTGAGATCTTCACAGACATAGTCCTACCAATCTAATGGTTCATTTTATCGAAGGCCGCAGAGAGATCTGTGTTTATGGCGTCTACTTGATGACCGCGATCCATTTCGCGGATGACGAACGATGTAAATACGGTGAGGTTGATCGCCGTCGAGCGCTTGGGCATAAAACCGTGTTGTTCAGGAGAAATAGTATGTGAATAGTCATGGACCAGCCTTTGAAGAACAACACTTAGTGCAGCAATCCCACGATAGTTGGTGACGGATTGTTTGCAACCCTTTTTGTGTATTGGGAAAACAAACGACTCCTTCCAGCATTCAAGAAACACAACGGAAGTTAATGACAAATTGAAGACCGTAGCTAGGGGCGCAGCGAGTGTGTTAAGGCAACGCTTCAGGACAATTGAAGGAATACCATCAGGGCCGCATCCAGTTGAGCTTTTCAACTGCTTCCCTGCTAAAATCACCATATCAGTATGGATAGTGGTGAGTGCAGAGCCAAATACAGACAAGCGGGAAACATTGCTAGAAGCTGCTTCGAGGTCCTTGGCATCCAGAATTTCGTCACAAAATACACTGCTGAACTGCGTACGGAACAAGTTGGCGATATCCGCGACAGAGTCAGCTTCGTGAGTGGTAAGCCGGTTTCCTTCCGTTGTTCATTCACGAACCGCCAAAAGCTCTTCGGTATCGTTTTGAGACGACTCTGCAATTGAGACTGATGAGGGATGTACTAGCTGTTATTGAGGTGTTTGTAATCGTCGTTAGCGCCTGCGTAGTTTTTCCTCGTAGAACCGGTGCGATATTTGCTGTGTTTCCTCGAAGCAGCCCTTTTAACTCGTTTCAAATGTTTGAGGTCGGAATTAGACCAAGCAGGTTTGGGACGCTTACGGTTGAGTTTCTTAGGCACGAATTCATCAACGGCGTACAGCAAAATACCACACATAGTCGAAGCAGCAAAATTCACATCCACGTTTGCAAGTGTCGTGTTCAAATTCACGCCGGCGAGAAAATTGTTTATTTCCTCGAAGTCAGCATGGGTGAAGTCACAATAAACGTTTTCGATGTTGCCATGGAAGCTGTACTTAGGATTAAACTCCAGTGTCAGTAGCAGAAGGGAATGATTTCTGCAGTTTTTGACAAGCGGTGTCGGAGCTTGAATAACGGAACATCTTTGACCCAATTCTTTGCTTATGAAACATAGATCCAGCAAACGGTTATTCGCATTTAAAATGCCATTAACTTGCTGAAGTCTGGCGGTAGAATAAGCTTCAAGCAAGGAGAACGAAGCCGGTCTAAATGACGAACAGGAATTGTCTGGATAGCGGAAGCCATTAGTATCGATATGCCATAAAATCGTGCTGAGGTTAAAATCTCCCACGATAATGATGTTGTCGCTGGGTCCCATTTGTGACACGATCCAATCAAAAGAAAGAGCGTGGTCTTCGATAAGGCTGCTGTCGCTAACACGATCGGGGGAAATATAGACCACACAGATAAACAGAGTCCCGGTTTTAGTGGATATCGCCACCCAAATATGTTCAACCGTTGAGTCTTCTGGAGGCTTCAGAAGTCGAGATTTGAATTTTGAGCGCACGGCAAGAAGAACTCCATCACCAGATTTCTTGTTGCTATTGAGCGACGATAGGTCTTGCTGGTAGACATAATACGTGTCGTCGAACAATTGCTTCGATGATGTGTTTATATTAAGCCAGGTTTCCGTGAAGGCGGAAAACATCGGAGCATGCGTCACTGCATGCCAATTGGTACTCGGCGAGCAAACTGTTGATACCATGTACGTTCTGGTAGTACAGAAGGGCTTTCAATGAGGGGGCAGAGGATCTGAAAGATGATGCAGCATCAGCCCGAGCAACGTCATTAGATGAAGGATACATGCCATGGATGGCAGCTTGGAGAGCCCTGTCTCCATCACTAGACCCAGGGCCGGGGCGACTTTGACGGCTGGAACTAGCAATTAGGACATCGTTGAGACCAGCAGTGGGCACAGCTGAGCTAGGAGGGTCCAGGGCTTCCATACTGCTTTGTGATGAGCGTCCCAGACCGGTTGAAGTGACGGTCGATGTGTGTTGATGACGAGCATGGGCGAAGTGACAGGTATGTAGCAGGCTGGTGGGCGTTGATAACGGCGGTCTAGTGGAAGCATCAGCAGGAGAAAGAAGGCTGGAATCGGATGATTTATCAGGAAGAGTACGCTCTACAAACTGCGGGTACTTGCCTGAATTCGCAGCTTGGAGAACCTCTTCGTCAGAAGCGTCATCAGGACCGCAACGACTCCGATGAACGACGACAGCAAAAGACGGCATTGTGTCGAACTGAGAAGAGGTCTCCATAGTGCTGTTACTGCGCGTCGCGGTATAGTTATTTCTCCTCCATGGCGCCATCTCCCGACGCCGACTGAACAGTTCGGGACGTATGGTTTCCAAATGAAGCAAGGGTCGGCGTTTGGGAAGGTTTCCAAAAATTTGCGCCTGATCTGCTATCCTTAAATTCCCGGAAATAGATGCCTTTCAGCCACGTTGATGATGTTTATTTGAAGTTTCTATTGCGATCATCAAAATTTCTATTACCACGCACAACGTGTCAGCATTGGCAATAACCGATTTGAGCTGAGATGTCAAGAAAATGCTATTTCTCAAGGATCGGTGATAGCTCCTACACTCTTTCTTATCGGCATGCTTCAAAAACATTCCCCCTAACGTCCTTATACTCCTTTATGCAGATAATATCACCATTCTTGTTTTCCATCCCTATAAGTCTCTTGCTAGAAAAACTAGTCAATGTAGTCTCCGAATGGGCCGATAAACATGGTTTTATTTTATCCCCTGAAAAATAACAACTCCTCCACATCAGCCGTAATTTAAGAAAAGTTAGTAAACTACCCGACATTATTCTCAACCATTCCATCATCAAACCAGCACAATCCCTCAAAATTCTCAGTATCCACCTTGACCGGACTCTTGGCTTTAGGCATCATGTAAACCTGGCACGCAAAACAATTTATAGCCGCTTATGGCTGATTAAAATGACATCGAATTCAGCGTTAGAAGCGGACTGTATATATTTTTGACCGACCGGTACAACCAGAGTACGGGAGATAACTACTTATCGTCATCTATGTGCTTTACTAGGCAGATCAATCTGCTGCCGAAGATCTACCACCACTGTTGCGCTAGCAACGGACAGAGAAGAGATGGTTTTCGGTTTTGTAACTGATGTATTTCGAAAACAGTTAAAAAAATCCCTTCAGGGAGAAAAGAAAATAATATGGTCACATACTCGGGTCTAGTAAAAGGGATAATTTGGGATATATGAAACAATCGATCTTAGAGAAAAAAATGCATCATATCGACTTACGTTTAGTTTTCTTCTATCATTAATCTGCCCGTACTAGTCACAACGATCAGACCATACTATCTTCGTACTAGATGTAATTACTGTAAATGTTTTTTGTTAGGTTAAGTTTTTGCATGAATTCAACTTTTGATTTTAACTTCTGTTTGCACGTTGTTTTAGGATTATAAATAATATGAACAGATGTGACACTGCTCTAAATAGTTCTAAGCTGAATTCCATTAGGATGATGAATTGAACAATCTTAGAAAAATATTTTTTTTTTACTTCACGAGCTCACCTATTGACTTGCACTTTCACTTTCTGCTGACTAACGACAAAAAAAAACCAGACAATGTGTTCGTCATTGTCACCCGTCGATCGTAGCTGACAGCTCGCAAGGCATGGTCGAACTTGGGGTGTTGTTCGAAAACAAGGTTGATGCAAATCGAGGTGCATCGCATCCCGTACACGCAAAAAAAAACTGTAGTAGAAACTACCATTTTGAGGGTTAAATTAAGCGCAAACACCAAAAATTTTCACCTGACTATAAATGCGTTCTGTCAAATATACCACAAATGTAGAAGGTTGTACCATAAACGTAGTAAATTTGACTGAAATTTCATGGTAGTTTTTAAAATAGGCATAGTCGGGTAAAGTGGTAGTTTTTACTACAAGATTTTTTTCTGTGTAGGGTTGTGACAACCACATTCTCTCTCCATTATACAAGCCCATTTCTACAAACTCCTTTCAGAAAAATATGCTAATCCCCAACACATATACACAGACGGCTCATTATCAAACAACAATGTAGGTTTTGGTATAACAAGTAGCTTACCCTGCCTCAACATCGCTTTCAGCTCTTCCTTCCACCTGTTCAATATAGAGCATACGCCATTTTGCAGGCATCCGACTCTGTCCCACCCCGATCATTCAATCTTACTGTTATCTTCACAGACTCTGCTAGCTGCCTTAGCAAGATGAACTCCTCCTCTGTCAAACATCCCTGGCTTCAAGATGCTGAACGATCGGCGTTGGCCAACAAGGTCAGCTTCTGCTGGATACCAGGTCACGCTGGTATCACTGGCAACGAAGAGGCTGATCGATTGGAAAATGCGGCTCGGGACTTGAATCCAGAAGATGTTTCTGTTCCAGCTCAAGACATCAACAGATGGACTAAGGAGCGAATATCTCTGCACTCATATTAGCTAAACCCCTCTCCATACCCTATCCCGACAATAATATCCCTGAATTCAGACGTGCTCTTTTCTAAGGCCTTCGGATTGGTCACATCCGCCTCAGCCATAGTTTTCTAATTGATAACGGGTGTTCAATAAAAAATGAGAATGATTTCAATACCTTTCTGTAATTAAAGTAAAAAGCGTAAATATTTTTCTCTTCAAGAGAATTGCTCTCTGGACTCCCTAGAAATGGGTGGCATGTTTCTTTTCGCTCTGGTGCTGTCAGTTCAATCGAAGATGGCGTCGAAACAGCAAGCATTCAGCGAGCGTGTTGTACGGTTTTACGAAACGCATGGTCATCGTGGAAAAAGTCTACGGTAGACCACTTTCGAGACGAAAACGTGCCCGTGAGTACAGTTTACCGGATCCTGGCATCTCTGAGCGTTGAGCGTAAAGCCGATTGCGGTCGTCCGGCGAAGATAATGACAAAGAAGAAGAAGAAAGAGTTGAAAAAGCTGTTCAAAAACAAGGACGGAACGAGTTTGCGTGATGCCGGCCGAAAATATCACTGCTCCCATAGCATGATTCACCGAACCCTCAAGATGGAAGACATCATCTGTCGGAAGAAGTCTCGGTCCCCCTAGTACACGGGTGAGCATATAGCGACTATGCCTGACGAAACCACACTGCTGCATCATGGACGATGAAACACACGTAAAAGCGGACTTTAAACAAATTCCCAGAGACCAATATGCGAAAGACTAGTTTGATGTTTCAGAGTCTCTCAGGAAACAGCAAGTGTCAAAGTTCCCCAAGAAATTCATGATTTGGCAGGGGATTTGTTCGTGTGGTAAACGGAACAAGCCTTTCGTGACAACTTCAACTGTAAATGGTCAAGTATACATGAATGAATGCCTGAAAAAAAGACTGCTTCCGTTTCTCAAAACACACAACGTTCCTACAATTGTTTGGCTGGACCTAGCCTCTTTTCACTATTCCAAGGATGTTCTGGAGTGGTACAAGACGAATGGTGTCAATTTCGTGCCGAAGGATCTTAATCCTCAAAACTCTCCAGAGTTGCGACCAATTGAAAAATATTGGGCTATAATGAAGCACGAACTTCGTAAGCATCCTAAAACTGCCACTACAGAACAGCAAATGTTGAAGTCATGATTGAAAGCGGACAAAAATGTCGGTGTAATTGTTGTACAAAATCTTATGCAAGGTATTAGGAAGAAAGCTCCGGCTTTTGGATTTGGTAAAGAAATACAGTGAAATAAAAATATCTTAACCAAGATTATACATTGTATTTTATTCCCTGAATATTTCATGACAATCGGTTGAGAGACTTGTTTTTGAGGACGAGTTTAAAGTGATGCAATTTAACTGTGGACACCCTTTAAATGACTGAAAAAAATCTCATTTTTTTCTAATGAACACCCGTTAAATTAGATCCTCCCGACTGCACCGGCTGTGGTGTTCCTTTAACGGTACGCCATATTTTGATTGATTGCCAATTGTTTAATTCTGAGCGCTTGGCCTGGGGTGGTGGCGCAACCTTTGAGGAAGTTCTATCACCACCGTTTGAACAAAGCAGCAGAAGAAGCCGAAACGAAGCACTAAACAGGCTGAATCTGTAAAACCGAGGACTCGAAAGCTGTACGACAAACTGCTGACCAAAAAATTCCGGCTGTGCTACATAAAACTCGATTATAAAACTCTGCCGGGACCTCAGTTTTATTCGCCGAAGGGGAAGGATGTAGATCAATGGAAGCCATTTACACCGACAAAATCCGGCAAAAAGGTAATGGTGCGGCAGGCCGTATGGGGATGTGGAAAAATATCTCGTCCATTCATTACGACAGACACAATTAATGGTCAAATCTAAGTGAAGGAGTGTCTGCAGAAAAAGGTTGCTAGCCTTGATCAAACAGCGTAACAAGAATCGTTTGGCCTGATCTTGCTTACTGCCATTACTCAAAATATGCACTAGAGTGGTACAAAAGGAACATTGTCTTATTTGTACCAAAGGAGATGAATCCACCAAATTATCCAGAGATTCGCCCTATCAAAACTTTCTGGGCTTCGACGAAGGCAAAGCTGAGAAAATACATGAAACCAGCGGATAGTGTTGAGACATTTAAGGAAGATTGGCCAAAAGTGGTGAAAGTGGTAGGAGAAAGCACTGGGCAGAAGCTTATGAGTAGTGTTCAAGAAAAAGTTAGAGAACTCGCCTACCCCTACAAAAAAGCAAGCTAATTGAAATGAAGATGGAAAAGAAAACATTGTTATTTACTATGTTTTAGAATAAAATAATCAAATATCCCAGTATGGTCTTTTTTACATGAGAAATAAAGTGTATTTATATTTTTCGGAACAGTCTATAGTGTCACGTAGTGATTATTTTTTTTGATCTCATTATTTGATCCAAATTTATCAGTATTTACATTTCATGTTAATCTAGGTGCTCCAACTACTACAATAACGTATCAACCTTAATTGTTAAAATATGTACCTTATTTTGTTTACATTGTTCATGCCTTAGCTGTTCAGTATTTTAAACAGGTTTTTATTCCTGCGTGTCAGTATAACAATAATAATTTTAAAACTAAAAACAAACTAAAACTAATTGTAACGAAGCATAAAAGGGGATTAATCATTGCAAAAGAAGATTGCAACGATTTTTGTCTAGAAATTATTAAATATTTTGTTGGACATTTGTTCTAAAGTCTCAACATTCGAAATTCTATGTACTTCGTTAGTACTGTACTAAGAAGGCAGCTTCAGAACTTTGTTCTGAATCCTTTAAAGTGTTATTTTTCTGGTAGCACAACAACTAGACCATATTAGAACAGCATAAAGTATGGCCGGTCAAAACATTTGTTTAAATATTAGTAGTTTGTTCTTCAGACAAACTTTGGATATTCTGTTTAAAAGTGGCTATTATTTTTTTTATATATTTATTACATTTGGCTTGAATGCCTTCAATGTGTTCTTTAAAATTTAATTTTTGATCAAATACCAGACCAATGTATTCACGTAATGAGAAAATGTTGTATTTCTATCCACCAACTGGGAAGTTTGGATTCACTGAACAATTTAGCCGAAGGCAGTATCTTTATATCATTTCAATATCACCAGATATTCTATTTATGTTGGAATCAGTAAAGTCAAATCCCAAATACTGTATGTTTGTATTTTTGTTGGCCCGGTACCTATTATGCGCGTTTTTTGGGGACATGCTGCAGTCTGAAAATGCACTTGAATAGTATTTGTAAACTATCATGCAGAATGAATTCAACCTAACCTACAATTACCATGCATGTCATACGTTTATATAGGTTTGCTTCTTCCAAACAGTCCACCAGGAAATTGCGCAAATAGTAACTTCATTAAATAAATTAACCCTCCGAGGGGTGCATTTGATCTGACGGTAAATCACATCTACACTACATTTCCGCCGCTTTAAAGGCCACTGACAACTGACGAATCATTCTTAGTTTGATGAGTTATGCAATGGTGATTTTTATCCCAACCTCCACTCACATGGCATGCACTTTCCGTCGTTCGGAAAAGTGGTGTGAATATCAGTTTATGCATTTTTCATTACCTCACATGCAAATGCACATGTATGTTTGCCCACACATCTGACAAGCATCCCCTTTTTCACAGGCCATCCATGAGTTCCATACCAACCAATCGAAGGCACCACTTGGCTGCGTGCGGACGAAGTGGGCCAAACAGAGTGACACACTGTGCTGCCGAGTGCGGTCTAATTGATCATATTTCCCGCAATGGGTCACAACCATCGGCAGACACTAACTCCCACCCAGGGGGTTGCACACAATTGTCAAATCCTGCTGCCATGGCTTCCGAACTGACACCGACGACGCCGAGGGAGAGCACGATGATGAAATTTATTGATTATCATAAATTTATTTGCTTATGCATGCGTTGCGTTGGTTGGTCGATTGTTCGGTCGGTCGCATGGTGCCGGTCCTGCTGGGTCCACGATTTAGTGGCGGATCCTGCTGGAACACCGGGAACAGAGAAAAATGCTGATATGTTTGCGTTGCGTGTAGCGATCAAATTTTATTTAAATTTAATTTAATTAAATGATTTTTAATCACGCCGACCGGTGTGACCCGCAGGTCATCATCGCCGGACCATATCCTTTGCCCTTAGAGAGAGAGAGAGAGAGAGAGAGAGAGAGAGAGAGATAATTACATCGTCTCCAACCAGTGGTTGCACATACTGAACAATTAATATTAACGGACACTTAACGGACACCCGGTGGACCAGTAGAGTAGGGTAATTTTCATGTTCCGACAGATGGAGCGAGAATGGAGCCCCATTTATGTGACATTACGCCTGAATGCGGGTGGATTATCTTCTCTACTCTCACCCAAAGTATTTGACAATACCCGTCCGTTTCTTGCAACAAGATTAAACAATTCTAGGCTTGTTCTGGAATAAAAAAAAACGATTTTAAAAACTTTTGATTTTTCCCATGTTTTTAAATCAAACCACATTGAATGCCAAACATTTAACGGGTCATGTTGGATTTTTGTATAGAATAACCACCGAATTTGTTTGCAGTTTGTACTGAAAATGTACTTTTCATCCGCGACCCTCTCACCCAAAGCAACACAGAAGAAACACCGTTTTTTACTCACCATGCTCACACCGTTTGAATAGATTATATTTTTTTAATGGTTGTTCAAATAATAAGTGATTAGCTTTTAACAAACATACATTTTGAGTTTTGGTGGTTTATAGCTTATGGTTTGTGTCCTTTTTTCGTCTCTTTTGGCATAATTATATTTTATCTCATATTTTCAAAATTATAAATATCAAAGTATACAACTTTTTAAAATGACGATTGCAACAAATGTGAAGTAAGCTGTGTTTTTTGTGCTGAATTGTTGCTACTTGCATTCTCAACACACGAGTAGTTAATAAATAATTTCAAGAAATTTTATCTATCAATGACGAAAAGAAATTCATATGCGTTCCAACAGCTATTCCTCAATATTTTAAAAATAATGGATATACACACGTCTGCATTCGCCCCCTGAAATCGAACCGATTTATCTGATATGATCCAACTGAAACACGTTCTGTCAAAACACGGTATATGTGGCAATCATGTGTATCTTGGAGTAGTATGAAACCAAAATGGTGTATCATTGAATTACACTAAAATTGTTGTTCAAATTTGAGAAATACAACCATTTTGCATATTTTTCTATTCGTGGTTATTTCAGCTGCATGAAAAAACATTCGTTTTGTTTTGTTTGCTTGTTTTTTTTAATTACATGCTGGAAAATATTATACTTACTTTTGAAAAACTTTCGAATGTCCATTTATGGTACTTCTGGATAAAATGAATCAAATAACTGCTTTAGACTGCTTATAATTAAAAAAAAAACCGTATGTATTTTACCCGATGATTCGTTTTGTTATGAAGGTTCTTCTGTTTATAAACACGCGCAGAACCATCGCTTATTCTTCCGGTCTTCCTCTAAACTCTCCACCGATTGCTTGTCGATCTGCCAAACTTGGAAGACATCTGCATGGAGTTATCTCAAATTATAATAATCCGTCCAATCTATCACAAAACGTTGCGATTGGTTGAGCGGACTGGAGATAATAAAATCCATTTGTACAAGGCCAAGTCTCTCCCGGTTGGTATTAAACCGATGAGCATGGATATCAATAGAAACATAAAGTTACCAGAAGGCACAAAATGCATCTACGGACTCTTATTTTTACGAAATCCCTCAATTTCAATTTTTAATGGATTAGCATAGATTGTTCATTAGACACTTCAGCTTGATTGATACAGTTATTAGTTACAGCAGTGCAATAGATTGTAGAATACAGTAGTAAAAATGGTAAGTTACGAAAAAAGAGTTTGGTTCGAGCATCGGCTGTGAAAGGTTGTGTCGATGCTTTATTACGCACTATTTTCCTATCGAACATGGCGCGTTTCGTGTTGTTTCGGTTATCTATAATTCGGTGTAACGAGTGATCGAGTGAGCACAGTAAGAGAACAACAAAGCGTCTCTCAAGCGTTCATAAAATTATCCTTGTTTTCCTAACGGAAAACCACCATCACACTTTGTGAGTGGCTCCAATAGCATCCTTATTTTTGGTTTAACTCAGATCAAATCGGATTTCCAACATTATAAAAAATCACCTTGTTTTTCCGATGAAAAAACACCATTACACTTTGTGTATGGCCCCAATAGCATCCTTACTGTTGTAATCGGTTCGAATCAGAAATCGGTACTAGTATTTAAATATTTTACTAAACGAAGCGTGAATTCAGCTTATTGTTTACCAAAACGAACCCTGCTGCCACCCAATCTTGTCATCCAAAATCCCAGTGATTTCTCGTGGAAGTGCGGCGGTGGTCTCGGCTTCCAATAAAACGTCCAAATAAACGTTAACGCATTCCTACCCTTTCCTTATTTGACCTGCATTCGGGCGAGGTCAGCGCCGGTATTGCCTTAGTTTGGGATCACCAGTTTTACACATTGAGCATGTTTGCATCATCTGTTGATCTTCTGAGTAATAACAGCTGAACTGGCAGTAACGGCATAACAACTTCGGGCGGTCAATCATGCACATTATCCTGCTCATGCTCATAAAAACGGATAAATTATTTGAATAGGATAAGACAACTGCAACTTCTCGCCCTGACTAGCTTGCTGTTCTGCTTCTCACACGCTGAATCAAACTGTAAGATATGATCAACATATATTCTCAATAATACGAAACTACAGTACCCTAAAACGGGAAAAGCGGGGTAACGGGGCGGTTTGACCCATGCCATGAATAGTTCAAATAAATATTTTTCGTTGATACTTTTTCTAACTATCAACTGTGTTTCTTAATCTAGTATTATTTGGCTTCTGAAAGCTATAGCATAGGTTTGAATATTCAGTTTTTTGATTAACCAAGAACTGAACATTTTATTGAGCATAGCTTCTTCAACTTTCAGCTAGCGGGGAAAAAAATCAATCAATGCTTATCTAATAGCTAACATTACAGATTAAGAGATATTTCCCTAGTAGCACATTTGTTTCAACCCAGTAAAGGTGACTGCTCTGTGACTCAATTAAGTCACAATAGAGCTGCTGAAACCAGTTTTGACTGTTGTGTGCTGCTTGGGGTTTTTAGATACTTTAGGCTACATAGGTTGGGTTCTAGGTTAAAGGAAAAATATTGTAATAAAATTGTTACTCGTTACTATTTAAAAACTATTATATAATTACAACTTTTTTCTCATGGATGTCAATTTTTTTACGCTTTTTTGCTACAACTTGTTACAAAATCGAGGCAACTTCGCGTAATTTGGCTTTTTTATTTAGGCAAAGGAGCAATCTGACAAACATCCCAAGCAACACTAAATCGTCATATTTGGTTACAGTGACTTGATTGTGACTTAATTGAGTAGTATTGGAGTAACATCAACTGTATTGCAACAAGTTACCTTGCAACCTTCTAGAGATAAAAAATAAATAATAATATATTGAAACAAATAATAAAATTCTAAAAATAAAATCAAAACTTAGGGGGGGGGGGGCAACGGCCCCCCCCCCCCCCCCCCCCCTGGCTACGCCTATTTTTATGTTGCTTTTTTAATAATATTTTGTTCATACTGACAGATATAAAATGTTATTAAGATTATATTATTAAATTAAAAAAATATATTTTCCACTCCGCCCCCACGAGATAAAAAAACAAAAATAATATTAAAAGAGCAAAAAAAAAAAAAAAAAAAATTTTTTTTTGTTACAAAATTGAAAAAAAAAATTGACCCAAATCCGAAGTTGTTGTAAAAACCTGTTTTGCTTTCCTCAATATTGTCAATGATACCATATTAAAACTAAATGAAATGTATGAAAAGGATGTTCTGCGATATATGAGGCTTAGGAAGTTGCATATCGAGAAACTCCAACGACTAAAAATGCAAATGCTTTTACTGTTGCTTGCCGTAAACGAATGTGAAATATTGACGAGAATGTTTTCAAACAACTCTACTTGGCTACGTCAGCTGATTAAAGATTATTATAACATTTTTAAGAAAGAACGAAATTATTGTGGGAGATAGACTGTCAAAAAAACGGCGATGACTTCTTCAAGCAGAACTTTCGGATGCCTCGGAAAAATTTCGAGAGCTTGTGCAACATGGTGCCAGCTTTGGCAAAAACTGACACTAATTTGCGTCAGCCATTCCTTAGTTGAAAAGGGCAGCGGTTGCCCTGTATTCGTTAGGATCGTCCGCCGAATACCGAACCATTGCAAACCTCTTTGTGTTTGGAAAATCTACTGTATGTTGTATCCTACTGGAGTTTTTTTTTTTGATGAGGTATGGCGTAGCTATATCTGAAACATGTTCCGCTGACACGGTCAAAAATTGAAAAATGTGTCCATGGGTTTAATGCTTTGAGGTTTCCAAAATGCTTGGGTGTGATAGGTAAATGTTTATAATTCAAACATTGCAGCCCTTTAGTAATTGCCGGTATGGTATCTAGAATAGAATAATGTTGTCTCCTTCATCGACGACCACACGTACTTTGCGGTTGTCTATCTGACGAGAAAGAAGTCCCAGGTATTCGAGAACTTTCGTGAGTTCGAAGCAATGCACACTGGGCCAGAATGAAAAATTAGCAGGAATAAATTATTTTCACTATGAAGATGCAACTTTAGAACAAAACTGTCTTCGGCAAAGTTGCAGCTTATAATTAGGACTTTAATTTGACCTCAGTTTCAGTTAGGATGGTCCTTGAATATATTGAAATAAAAATTCTATCTTTCACATTTCTTGACATAAAGCAATACAATGCTCTACAAAGTTGTTTTCTTTTATTGAATTTAGAGCACCTTTGCTGCAAAAACCATAGTCGTAGGTCTTTTGTGTCATAAGTAATGATCATTTCTATGCTCAAGAGTAGGGTGGCCCTGAAAAAAATAGTGTTTTTCGCCAAACTTTTTCTTTTCAAGTTTCATGAAAACGGTGTCTTGAGCAAACTTTTAGAACTTGCTTAAATACACACTTTGATGAAAAAAGAACGTAGTTTCAAAAATTTCTTCAAAAGATATCGCAATTTTAGTCTAAAAATTACGATTTTTTCAAATCAAATTATTTTTTAAAGGGGAAAAAACGGGGATACAAATACGATTGCATATGAATGGTAAAGATAAGAGGTCTCTTTTGTATATAAATACTCAGGTGAATTTAGAAGAATTTTTGGGTTAAATGGTAGTATGAATGTATGTTCTTTTTAAAATAAAATGCTTGATTTTTTCTTAAATGTTGATGGCAACGACAAATAAATCACCATATTTCAATAAAAAACTTTTGTATGCATTGTTTTCAATTTAAATCGATGAATTTGCTTGTTTTGCTTATTTTTCTATTGATAAAATTTGTAGTTAAAGTGGTCTTCCAATATATAGAGATGTTAAAGATGTCTTTCGTGATCTATCAGTAATATATCATGTTTGTCAATAAAAGATAATCGATGCTGTTGTTTGCAACGTTTGTTTACTAAATATCAAGTTTAATTAATCCTTAAGAAGTAATAACATGAGACTTTTGATTAAGCGTGGGCATTTTCTGGCAAAGTGATTTCTCTTGTTTTGTCATTTTTTTTTGTAATCCTTGAAATGACTGGATCGGATGTGATCAGCAGTCGCTTGAATACATCCTCTAAATTGGCTTCACGACTGAACTGTCTTGCATGATGCTCCCAAAAATTTCGTATACATTTGTTTCTAGTCTCTTGCGCTTCCTCGCTTAGCATACCAATTGTCAAAATGGCATGTTCAATCAAATCACCACCATGAACCAACAGTTTATGCACTGTTGGTGTCATGGCGTACCAGCTGTATAAGGAGTGTATCGAAAATAAGCTATCCACAAACTTTCTTTCAAATTATGTTGAAAACCGATATTTTATTCATACAAAAAATTGATCCTTTATTGTACGAGGTTAAACTTGAACATAATGAAGACCGGATGAAATTTAAATTATTCCTTCACGAATTTTCGAACTTTGGATCGAATGCTCTTCATCAAGTTCCGGACAAGTGTTGCATTGCATTTTTTGGACGCTTGAGCCCAAATTTTTTTTGAACTCCTGCATGTTCCCAGCTGCCTTACCAGTCTTCTTGAAGACCCTCTTCACGATTGCCCAGTAACGTTCGATGGGTCGAAGCTGAGGGCAATTTGGTGGATTGATATTTTTCTCAACGAAATCTATACCCTTTTCCGCAAGCCAATTGAGAGTGGTTTTGGCATAGTGAGCGGACGCTAAATCCGGCCAAAACAGTGGAGGTGTACTATGCTTCTTATATAAAGGCAACAATCTCTTCTGGAGACACTCAGATCGATAGATTTCCGCATTTATATTTCCGGTAGTGTAAAAAATGGTTGACTTCAAACCACAGGAACATATTGCTTGCCATACCAGTACCTTTCGATCGAATTTCTCCACTTGAATCGACCTGTCCGCATCGCTCACATCCTCCCCAACAACGGCAGTAAAATATTGTGTACCTGGAAGGGTTTTTGAGTCCTCCTTTACATAGGTCTCATCGTCCATCAAAACGCATGCATCCGGACGCTGCAAACGACGCGAATACAATTTCCGGGCCCTTGTTGCTGCTCGCTTCTTCTGTTCTGCACTTTGTTTCGAGATTTTCTGCTTCTTGTAGGTCTTCAGGTTGTTTCGCCTCTTGATACGCTGGATCATTCCGACACTCGTTCCTGCTTTTTTGGCCAAATCACGTATTGACATTGATTTGTTCTTCATGATTAGAGATACCACTTTCTGCTCCAGTTTCGGATTGGAAGAACCGGGTTTTCTGCCTCTTCCTGGTAGCTCATCCAAAGAATAGTGTTCCCCAAACTTATTAATGATGGTTTTAACACTCGCATGATGAATTCCAAACCGCTTCGCCAATTTTCGCATAGTAATACCCTTCTCACTTAGCCATGTGTCCAGAATCTTAATTTTCACTTCCGCGACATTTTGAAAACGCAGAATTTAAACCGCACAAACAAATAAACAAAAGAAAGCTGACAGTCAAACGCACAGCATGCAGTGTTCAGAGCATAAAAAACCATCACAAATACATGCGTACAACGCAAATGTATGTGGATAGCTTATATTCGATACACTCCTTATTTGTAAAGCTCACGCGCGTTTTTTTTTTACGCTTGTGTAGTTTGAAACCCTACAACCAACCCACCGCGCCTGTTACTCACAAAAATATAAAAAAAAGTACTATAATAATTCTTTCCACAACCCTATAATAGAAAATATTATTTTAATTTGCAAAAAAATTCCTGGCCGTATTCCCACCGTTTGAGTTACCACCAGATGGTAAAGGTTCACTTATACCAAGGAATCCAAGGTGCCTTCGGAACTCAGTTTTGTTTTTCGCTTCACGCTCTTTAACTGCAACGTTTGCTTTACTGACTCTCCAGTAAGGTTTTTCCATTGCCAATCGGTTTGCTATTTTTAAAAACATGTCCATGCTTCTAATGTAGGCGTGCAGCGGAGAAAGTCCGTATTTCAACTTATCGGGATCAATTGGCTTATTTTCATCGCTGTGCGCGTTAAGCTTCATTCCAAGGCTTGTGTAAAATGATATAAAAATAAAGAAATGCTAATACAAATTAAAGACCAACCTGAGTTTCCGCCAATGTAACACGCTTGCGAATTAGTCATTGTTACGTCGTTGACAACTTTAGTATCGATCAAACAAAAAATCATATCAACTTTAACGAACACTTTGTTGTCTCCTGATTTGCATTCCGTAGGTTTCAAAGCATTAATTTGCAGTTCTACTTTTTTAACTTCACTCTGTCAAATCAGCCACTTCTTTCTGAAAAATCAGTTTAATTGGTCGACACAGGGAAGTTGATGAAGGAAGATTGTTATTCCAAATGATTTCCTTGACCCCTGAATTTGTTTTGTCGATGGTCAATCGAAGAGGGACCATCGACAATGCGAAGATATGGGAGTCACTGTATTCTCCAATAGCACCTTCCTCAGTATCATCATTATGAACAAATGGTTGCTTATAACGAGCATGATCCCCATTTCACCATCAAGTGAATGTCATCATTTGACGAATAATAAATCTTAGAGTTTAGGCCCAAGCTTTCCCACAGCCGCTGAATAGTGTGATCAATCAAGTTCTGTATTGAAACCTGAGCAACAGATTGTTGGATATGGATGCCTGTAAACAATCAATTATGTATTACTACACTATTAACCAAATGAAAGAAATATTACCATTGGGACAACAATTTGATTTGGCATATCTCACACGATTATACGCTGGATACATTTTAATGCCTTTATGTAATGACATCATGCGAATGTTTGTGTATTGTGCCTTGGAAAATCCGTTCTGGCATAGAAAAGCAAATGCTTCATCTGCTGTGAACAAACTATCTCCAGGAACAAACTATGGTAGTTGGATCTGATGCATTATCCTCAACTAATTTCCCTGCCTTTAGAAAACCTCCAGAATAAAGGCTAGAACCAGCAGCCAAGCCCAGTTCTTGAGGAGAATATTCCTGTGTCAGATTGCGTACTTTAACTTTCTTTGCTTTTCTTCCGGAATCCAAAAACGATTTCGAAGGACGTCCTACCCTGTTTTTAGGAGTCAACGATGACTTGATTTTGAATTAGGACAGAGATAACCATAATTTATTTTTCGAGAGAAATCGCTCTTTCATAAAGTTACTGCTGCTCCAACGCTTTTTAAATTCGAACCGTAGCTTGTATATCTGTGTGAATCTTTGCTTATTTGACCAACCGTATACTTGTTAATTATGTAGCGAAAGATCTCCGAGCTACTTTTCCAAGAAAAGAAAAGCTGAACTAAATCACCATTTTTCACATCTAAAATAGATTCTCGTTAAACAAAAAATAAACAAAGCTTTGATTCAAATAACCTCTTTCCATGTTTGCGAATTGCAGTGGTAGAATTTCAAAAATATTACATAAAAAAATCAAGCCTTTGCGAAATTCATTAATAAAGATTTAAATTCAATACAATAAAACACTAGGAAATGACCGTTCATCCGCAGACAATCCGGTAACAATTTGACAGCTCTAGAGTAAAGTCAATGTACCTCGATAGTCGTGGCTCACTAGTTCTGTAAAATCGAATGAATCCTAGAACATTTTCAAAGTTGTGATGCTCATATTCCTGCTTGATTGATATAATGCTGACGATATGTTGTAATTTTTCCTATATGTCAAATAGTGGATATGTTTATCCTTCTTACAGAAAATATATAATTACATGACAGACTAGGACAGACACCACCCGCAGAACCAACAGATCAGCGGATATAGAACCACGCCACCCGAGCAAAGTCCAACGCCACCAGCGAAACCAACAGATCAGCAGATATCATACCACACCACTCGAGCTAAAGTCCAACTCCACCAGAGAGCCCAGCGGAACGTCCCGTCAGCAGATTTAGATTACAAATAGCCCGATCGAACAGTCGATCGCTCTCTTTTTTATCCAGAAGTGAAACAGTTAAGTTGAGGTTTAATTAGTAGTGAATTAGTGTAAGGATTTGGAAAATAAATGTTTTTTTTATAAATCACTGAGAGTGATTCTCATTATTGGCGCTGTAGCAGTTCGGTGGAGTTAAAAGCAAAAGACTTGTGTTTAAGAACAGTGGAAAAGTAGTGTAACAAGAAAAACTCTACTAAAGTGGTTCCCGCATACGCATCGGCAGCTGAAGGATTTTATCCGTTGTTTGATTTGAGGACCCCCCGGCACAACGTCATCATCTTTAACTGAACCTAGGACACACGTAAGTAATTTTTATCTTTTTTACAAAGTGTGAAAAGTGATAAACATTTACTTAGAATCTATTCGGCACTACTAGATAGACCGATCGATTCAAAATAAAACCAATTCAGCACTACTAGATAGACTGAACGGTTCGCATAGAAACTTTTGATTCGGCACTACAAGATAGACCGATCATTTGATTGCATGCTTTAGAAAGCTAGTCAAACGGGCAAGAAAAAGCAGTAATATTCTTTGCACTCCTCGAGAACAACGCACCCCAGTCAGTCGTTGTCCTCTTACATAATAATATCAAAGCAAGCAAGTGCGCATCAGGTTTCACAAGCATAAGCTACGTTAGCAGCCGTGATAGCCGAGTACAGCTGAGCGTTTGATTTAATTAAATGCCGAAGTTCGCCAGCAACAAGGCACTTAAACAAGCACGAAAACAGCTGAATATTGCATTCAAGACTGTTGAAACTTCAGAAACTGAAGATAGTTTTGATTCGGACGATTCCGGCGAACTATCTCATATCCCTTTAAAAAGCGATCTTATTCCCCACATTTCTGATTTATCCATTTCTGAACCTAAAAAGATGGATCAAGCTTTGACCGAGATGATGGAACAACTACGTCTTATAAATAACAACATCGCTAACTTAAGTCAAAGACAAGAAAATCAAGAAGCAGCGATGCAAGCACTAAGACAACCACCACACCAAGTGGAACAACAAGCGGCGCAAGTTCCAACCCAAAGGGTAGAGGATTTCTTCAGAATTCCTGACCCCATAAAATCTCTGCCACACTTTGAAGGCAACAGAAAACAACTGCATGCATGGCTGACAACTGCTGAAGAAACCTTAGACTACTTCAAAGCAGCAGTCAGTCCAACATTATTTAGAATGTACGTTACCGCAGTAACGAACAAAATCGAGGGTAGAGCAAAAGATATACTTTGCCTAGCCGGAAATCCCCAGGACTTTGACAGCATCAAGAGCACCCTAATTAATGCTTTAGGCGATCGGCAGGAATTGTCTACTTATAAATGCCAGCTATGGCAACATAAGATGACGGATGGAATGAACATCCATAAATATTACCAAAAATCCAAGGAACTTTTACAAAACATAAAAACACTTGCAAAACAGAATGCCACCTATAAAGCTAACTGGCATGCAATTAATCTTTTCATCGACGAAGATGGCCTGGCTGCCTTTGTATCTGGCTTAAAAGGCACATATTTTGGACATGTCCAAGCAGCTCGCCCGAAGGACATTGAGGACGCTTATGCCTTCCTCTGTAAGTTCAAATCTCAGGAAATTGTTGCTAATGCAGTACCGGAAAGACATAATAAACCGTTTATCAGACACGAAAACGCTCCTAGAGGCGACCAACGAAATTATCAGAAAAATCAGTTTCAACCACTCCCTCAAGGAGAAAATTCTAGAACATTCCCACAGAAATCAAATCAAGCAACCCCGATGGATATCGATCCGTCACTTAGAAGTAGATTAACCTTAAATAAAAATTTCATAAATAACACTGAAATAGAATCAGAAGATTTATCGGAGGAAGAAGAGACTGAAGAAATTTTCGAAGGCAACGCAAATTTTTGTACAACAATGCAACCTGCCAACGTAACATGAAACAAAATGACTTTTTACCGTACATACTAGTAAAGGACAAAATTAATGACATTGGTATCCGACTACTCATCGATACCGGTGCAAATAAAAACATAATCAGACCTGGTATTATCCCTACAATGGAATCAAAAAATATAACCACTGTAAAAAACATATTTGGAACACAAACTATCAATAAAAAAGGAAAAATTAACCTTCTAGGCCCAAATATCCCGGACCAAACGTACCATGAACTAAGATTCCACGACTTCTTCGATGGAATTATAGGCTCCGAATTCATGTCTAAAACAAAAACTTTCATTGATTTTGATACAAACAAAATATCCATAAATAAACAAGATATCCCCTTTAAAAAATACTACCCATCAAAAAAATATCACTGTTACACAGTGACTGTCGAAACCGATAAAGACGGTGACTGGTTCGTCCCTTCTTTCCAAAAACTTGTAAAAGGCCACTTTATTCAACCCGGACTCTACGCTTCAATTGATAACAAAAGCACTATAAAAGTTATCTCTGTCAACGAGAAAAAACCTACTATACCCAAACTTAAATTAAAAGTCAATAACTTTGAGACATTGACCCCTATTCCAATTGATTCAAACGACGCCCCTGATAGAGATATCATAGATAAATTAATAAGAACACAACACTTGTCAGCATACGAAAAAAATGAACTAATTAATACACTCATACAAAATCATAAAGTCCTTCTGAGAAATAACGAGAAACTCACCACGACAACAATAATAAAACATAAAATTGCCACAAAAGACGATAACCCAGTATACTCTAAAACATACAGATACCCTCATCATTTTAGAAAAGATGTCGAAGCCCAAATTAAAGAAATGCTCGATTGTGGAATTATTACCCCATCCACAAGTCCTTATTCATCACCAATATGGGTCGTCCCGAAGAAAAAGGACGCCTCTGGAAAACAAAAAATTAGAGTCGTCATAGACTACAGAAAGATTAACGAAAAGACGATCAGTGACAAATTTCCAATGCCAGAAATTGAAGATATTTTAGATAATCTAGGAAAATCTCAATATTTTACGACATTAGACCTAAAATCAGGGTTTCATCAGATTGAGATGGATCCTGAAGATCGAGCCAAAACAGCTTTTTCAACTACCCAAGGACATTTTGAATTCACTAGAATGCCCTTCGGTCTAAAAAATGCGCCCGCTACATTCCAAAGGGCTATGAACAATATTTTATCGAATTTCATTGGTTCAATTTGCTACGTTTATTTGGATGATATTATTATCATCGGACATAGTTTAGAGAATCATCTGAACAATGTCTGTAAAGTCCTAGAACGACTTGCCCAGTTCAATCTTAAAATTCAACTGGATAAGTGTGAATTTCTTAAAAGAGAAACTGAATTCCTCGGCCACATTGTCACATCAGACGGTGTTCGACCTAACCCTGAGAAAGTCCAAAAGATCCTAGATTGGAAAATACCGACTAACGAAAAAGAAATCCGACAATTTTTAGGATTGTCTGGCTACTATCGTCGCTTTATTCAAGATTATTCTAAAATAACAAAACCAATCACCAAATATTTGAAAAAGGATATACCAATCAATACAAAAGACCCAGAATACATTTCATCTTTCTCAAAATTGAAACACACCATCGCTTCGGACCAAATACTTGCATACCCAGACTTCAATTTGCCATTTATCTTAACCACGGATGCCAGTGACCACGCTGTGGGAGCAGTGCTATCTCAAATTCAAAATAAAATTGAACGCCCCGTCGCTTTTGCTAGTAGGACACTAAACAAAGCGGAAACAAATTATTCAACGATAGAAAAAGAAGCACTAGCTATTATCTGGGCAATACGAAAATATAAACCATATCTACTTGGCAACCAGTTTAAATTATACACCGACCATAAACCGCTCACATTCATAAAAACCTCTACTAAGAACAACAGAATACTAAATTGGAGATTAGAACTTGAAAATTACCAATATACAGTAGAATATAAACAGGGAAAAACAAATGTAGTAGCAGATGCCCTCAGCCGAAAAACAGAAAATCCTACTGAAATTAACGCAAACGAAGGAAATTCAGAAACATCCCAAACTGACGTATCCGAAGACGAAGAAATCAGACAACACAATGACATTCCAGATAACAGATCCGAAGACTTGGAAACCGTACATTCCGCCGACACTTCCGACGACTATTTTATCAAATCAACCGAACGACCAATTAATTATTATAGAAACCAAATTATTTTCCGAATTTCAAAACTAAACATAGAGGCGATAGAATCACCTTTTTTGAGTTATAGACGAGCTACAATTAGCATGGAAAATTATGACGAGACTTCGATAACAACATACATAAAAAAATACCACAATGGCAAACAAACGGCAATTCTCGCACCCGAAAACCTGATAAACCTTATTCAACAATGTTATAAAAATCATTTTAGTTGTTCTGGATACTTCATTATTACCCATTTTCAAGTAGAAGACGTCGCAAACGAAGAAAGGCAAAACCTACTCATCACAAAGGAACACGAAAGAGCTCATCGAGGTATAACCGAAGTAGAAAACCAACTGAAAAGAGCATACTTCTTCCCTAAGATGCACAACAAGATTACCACCGCAATAAACACCTGTACCATCTGCAACACCCATAAATACGAACGGAGGCCCTACAACATAAAGATTTCACCGAGACCAGTCACAAGGAAGCCTATGGACAGAGTTCACATGGATATTTTTTCTATCAACTCTTGTAACTTTCTATCAATGGTTGATTCCTTTTCAAAATTTGCACAAATGATCCCCATAGAGACAAAAAATTTGATAGACGTAAAAAACGCGCTTACCACATTTTTTGGTCACTATGGAGCACCAACACAAATCATAACAGATCACGAAACCACCTTCCGATCTATTCAACTTAAGAATTTTCTGAGCAATCTGGGAGTATCTCTTGCCTATGCTTCATCATCTGAAAGCAATGGACAAGTAGAAAAAACCCATTCAACCATTATAGAAATATACAATACCAACAAACACAAATTTCCAGAAATGAACACACCAGAACTAATCACAATCTGTATTTCATTATATAATTCCAGCATTCATTCTTCTACAAAATTCAGTCCACAAGAAGTGCTTTTTAACCAAAGAGACCAATTGGACCCCTCAAGTAATTGCAAGGGAAGCCAACGAAATTTTTTCAAAAGTCAAACTAAATATCGAGAAATCAAACAACAACCAAACAAAAGGTAACGATAGGAAAGAAGATCCCCCCATTCTTCAAGAAGGTCAAAACGTGTATGTTAAACCAAACTTACGAAAAAAATTAGATCCCAGAGCAGTTGGAACTAAAGCAAATCAGGTAAAAGAAAAGACTTTCGAAAACTCTAGGAACATTAAAAGACATAAAAATAAGATTAAAAGACTTAAAAATGTTAGGAATGACTAGGTTTCACTTTCTACTAGCTTTAACCCAAATATTAGGCCAACACTTAGAAATTGAGGATTTAAAACAAAGAGCATTGCTGCTACTAAAGCAACAAGATTGTTTCATCCAAACAGGTGTCATTAAAATTATTCACCCTATAAATTTAACAATGTTAGAAGAGAATGTAGTTTCGTTTTTAGATATTTCAAGGAAAATTGATAGAAATTTACCATTATCAAGCCTTATCACTAGGAAAAGTAGACAATTAGCAGATAATTTATACAAGCTAAAACCCATTAAGAATAGCAGGCCAAAACGTTGGGACATCATCGGAAAAGGTTGGAAATGGCTCGCAGGAAACCCCGACGCAGACGATTTGAGGATTATCAACAAAACTTTCAACGAACTAATTGATCAGACGAATGAACAAATTAAAATCAACGAAGTTATCAACGAACGAATTTTCAGAATAACTAATACCATAAACCAACTTACCGCAGTCAACAACATTTTATCAAAGGAAACTGATGCTCTCACCCTAATTCTCTCTCTGGATACAATGAATAATATTCTCGAGGAAATTGAAGACGCCATCCTGAGGGCCCGTATATCGCTCTCTGACAGTAAGCTACTAACACTGAAGGAAATTTTCATCATAGAAACAATCATCAACGAACAAGGCATCACGACTAACTTTCCAGAAGAAGCACTGAGTTATGCAAAACCAAAAATAGTCAGCAAAAGTGATATGCTGCTCTACATATTGGAAGTTCCCAAAACCAACGGCATGTGCGAAATAATCAAAATTATACCACTTATAGTAAATGATACAATCATAGCAGAGACCCCTAACTACATTGTGAAATCAGGTAACAAACTTTATACTACGGATCACCCAGAAAAATCAATCCAACAGTTACATTACACAAAACTCTTCTCGGACAAATGCATATCCCCAATTATAATGGGACTAGAAAGCCACTGCCCCGCATCCAAAACAACACAAACCGATTTTGGAATTTTACCGGGAAACATGCTACTTATAAATAATGCCAGAAATCAGTACATAAGTTCAAATTGTGGACCACATAACAGAACATTAACAGGAAATTTCCTGATACATTTCGAAAATTGCACAGTCCAAATCGCTAACAATACCTTTTCATCAGAAGAAAGATTCAACCCCACAAAGCTACTAACAGGAATCTTCCCAGGCCTACAGATCAACAAACACATCATCGACAAACTCAATTTATCTAGCATAAGTTGGGAAACAAGTAAAAATAGACACCGGATTGAGCACATACAATTACAACAGTTTGAAAACAGGAAATGGTTTTATGGACTCTTTGGCGGTCTTTCAACCACCACAATAATTATCATAACAATTGCAATTATTTGTTTCCGTAGGAAAAAAGTCGTAGTCACCATCAAATACCCCAAAACGAGCAGAAAGTTTAACAAACAGAAAGGAGTCAAATCCACCCAATCGACCGAGGACGTTCGATCTTACCCCCGGAGGAATTACATGACAGACTAGGACAGACACCACCCGCAGAACCAACAGATCAGCGGATATAGAACCACGCCACCCGAGCAAAGTCCAACGCCACCAGCGAAACCAACAGATCAGCAGATATCATACCACACCACTCGAGCTAAAGTCCAACTCCACCAGAGAGCCCAGCGGAACGTCCCGTCAGCAGATTTAGATTACAAATAGCCCGATCGAACAGTCGATCGCTCTCTTTTTTTATCCAGAAGTGAAACAGTTAAGTTGAGGTTTAATTAGTAGTGAATTAGTGTAAGGATTTGGAAAATAAATGTTTTTTTTATAAATCACTGAGAGTGATTCTCATTATTATAAAGCAGAAACACACCCCCCAGAACACAAGCAAAAGAAAAAAAAATAAAAAACCAAACAAAACAATAAAAAAATTTAACACAAAAAAAAAAAACCAACAAACCAGCAAAAAAAAAGCCACCCTCTTCCTTAAAGCGCACACCCTCAATCCCCCCCAACCCCCCACCCAAACAAAACCCCCCCACCAAAAAAAAAAAACACCCCCCAAGGCACCAGAAAAAAATGAAAAACAAAAAAAATTTTTTTTTTAAAAAAAACACCCCGAAACCCCACACATATATTTTTTTCACCCCCGGTTAAAAAAAAAAAAAAATTTTTTTTTTTTTACGAACCAAACAATTAATTCACACACATCCTTTTTATTTACCATTATGTTTTTTCCACGCACACGCAAACACAAACGCATACACGTTGATGCGTTTCATACCTGATGTTTTTTTAGAACACAACACAAGAAAGTCCAACCTCGAAGATTTTTCTAACCCTTAAACGTGCATGGCGTAAAAAAAAATACTTTTTTTGTTTAATGTTGGTGAGTCGTTCAGTAGTACAATTTATAATTTTAGTACGTTTTTCGCATATATGTTTATAAAAAAATGAAATGCAAATATTATTTTTTTATTGAAATATGGCGTAGATTCGTCGTTGCCATCAACATTTAAGAAAAAATCAAGAATTTTATTTTAAAAAGGACATACATTCATAGTACCATTTAACCCAAAATTCTTCTAAATTCACCTGAGTATTTATATACAATAGAGACCTCTTATCTTTACCATTCATATGCAATCGTATTTGTATCCCCGTTTTTCCCCCTTTAAAAAATAATTTGATTTGAAAAAATCGTAATTTTTAGACTAAAATTACGATATCTTTTGAAGGAATCTATGAAACTACGTTCTTTTTTCATCAAAGTGTGTATTTAAGCAAGTTCTAAAAGTTTGCTCAAGACACCGTTTTCATGAAACTTGAAAAGAAAAAGTTTTTTTTAAGTTACAATATATTCAAGGACCACCCTATTTGAAACTGACGTCAAATTAAAGCCCTAATTATAAGCTGCAACTTTGCCGAAGAAAGACTTGTTCTAAAGTTGCATCTTCATGGTGAAAATAATTTATTCCTGCTAATTTTTCATTCTGGCCCAGTGTGCAATGGCTACAGCGGCAACTGCACTCAAAAAAATCGACACGTTACTTCCACGTGAAACGAACGTAATTTTCGTCCACTGCCAAAACCAGTAAAAAAACACGTGGAAATCATGTAAAAGCTACGTGATTTCCGCGTAAATTCACATTCTACGTGATAGTCACATAAATTTTACGTGATTTTTCACGTACAATTCACTGGACACGTAATGTTCACCTGATTTTACTGAAGAAGATTTGGTTACGTGTTCAGGTGGAAGTTACGTGAAATTTCACGTGAAAACAACGTGTCGATTTTTTTGAGTGTGGCAATGCGATTTCTAGGGAGTTCTGCTCCTAATATCAGAAGGCGTGGTACAGATCGAAGGGCATTCAAGTGGAGCCTACGGTTGCTTATACTCCTCAGCAAAATGGCGTAGCAGAACGTTTCAACAGGACGCTCGTTGAGAAAGTACCTGTTATACTCTTGTATTAACAGGTACCAAAGAATGTGTGGTCCGACTCGCCTTCATCGGAGAATACCTGCTGCACCTATGTTCAACTACAACCCTAGTAGCACACCTGTTGCCAATCGTTTGAGATAACATGGATATGACTTGTTAAGTCAAAATCAAGTTACTACAACAAACTATGATCGTAGTGTGCTACTTGGGAAGTCTTCATTATAAAAATACGCCATCAGAACTGTGGTTTGGTACCAAGTCAAGCTTGAAGAAGGTTCAAATATTCGAACGCAGGGTGTTTGCTCGAGATCAAGTCAAATTTGACGAAATATGGTTCTCGTATGGCGCAGAACCGGATGGAACATCACAAGCTCCCGTCGTTGTATTCCCGCTTGAACATGAAGGAGAAGGTAACGATATGCAAGCTGACGTTGCAGAACCTGGTGACGATGTTCAAGACGAAGAAGATCAACTGCCCCACGGTGACGACACAGCCCAAACCGACGAACCTGACAATACAACACTATCAGCGCTCCCTTCGCATCCAGAACACTGCGAGTCCGGCGGACAAACGCATGTGAGGGATTACTTTGGCGGTTACAGGGCAATTTCAGGCGGTTTACTTTCCAAAGATATCCCACAAAGCTATGGCGAGTTAGATGGACGTGACGTCAGCGAGAATTGGTTAATTGGTTAATTGGTGTATAATATTAGTTTAATTTGTTAATTTTGTTATTGACTAGAGCAAATACAGCTGGCAACGCCTTAAATCAGAAAATAAAAAATAAAAAATCGCACGTAGCCCACATTTAATAACAAATCTATCGAATGGAACAAAGTTGCATTCATAAATAGAACCAATTAGTTGCTTACAGACCGACATTACATCCATATTCCTCGAAAGTTTCGTACTTTATGAAATGAGTTGTGTAACATTTCGTGATAATTACTATCAAATGTCTTATTGAACATATCTAGACAAGTGTATAACTTACTTAACTATTGCTTCCAGCTCAAATATTTTATTAGTTATGACAAATCATGTAATCGATTGTTGCATATAAGGCTGAGTCAAGGGACACTTACCCTATCTTCAATTTTGTAGGAGCAAAAGTTCCTCTAAATCATAAGAAAAAAAGTAAGAATTTGTATTATGAACATAAAAGGACCACCCTAGTCAATACTCAACCCAAAAGATAGATCTTAAGATAAAATCTTTCAAAAACATCATATGTCTAAAAGTAATGGTTTTCAAGTTATCGATTTTTGTCGCGAAATTTGGCTATTCGTACCATAGTGCCGGGACGAGAAACAGAATACGGTCGCAAAAAGCTGTGCCCGGAAGTTGTGCGATTAGAAGTTAACGAAACCACACTGCTGAGTAATGGATGACGCCCCCCACCATCTTTATACATCAGCGTTGCCAATATTTTTTTTGAAAAAACTGGAAGAATGTAATAAAAAAAACTGGAAAAAAACTGGATCCTAAAAAAATCAAGCCTACGTAATGAAAAACCATTTGTCGCATATTACAATGTATATGTTGTATGTAAGATATATTGTTACAATATGTTGAATTGGTCTGTAATGGTTTCAACTAAAAACTCTTTACACTAACACAGATGGTTACTGTATGCTATATTGTCATTGTAAGATTTCTTAAATTCTGGATTATATCTCAACATTTTGACATAAAATAGAACGAAAATAAAGCGAATACAACCGCCTATTCAGCATAATGTTATTTGGCCTCTGCTATATGGTTAAAACTGTATAGGATACTGTTAACTTAGACTTATCAACTTTAGGGTTATTGTTACATCAATATCAGATATAGTTATCAATAATATGGGGAATTGTCAATGAATGGTTTTTAATTATGCGTGGAACCACGAAGGACATTTTATTACATTTATTATATAACGCTTGACCTAAATGACGTTTCGATCTTTGAATCTGCTGTGGTATTACACATGTACCATATTCAACCCACGGCCATTTTTGTGGAGGAATGACACAAAGTTTTCCAAGCTGAAAAAAAGATAATATTTGAAGTAATTTGTTTCCAATAGATTTTAAAAACTGTTTAAAGCATTCTTAGTGTTATTTTAAAATCAGATTTTATCATTTATGTGTAAACAAAAAAAATTAAACCAAGACTATAACTGAATTTAAGATACAATATATATTAATTTGTTCACCTGGTCAATATTTAAACTTTATAAATATAACTAAACCCAAATAACAATAACAAATATTCACTGTTCTTTGGTCTCTCTTCAAACCGACTCGTACATTTAATAATTATACTTGGCTTTTATGTGATGATTTATTTTAAGTTTTCCTGATTTTTCTTGATTGAAAGTAACCAAATTTTTGGTTGCCAAAATTCCCTTTATCATGTTTGTCCCAAACCTGTTTCAAATTTTAGTTTTGTTTATATTGTAAATGAAAAAAAAAACTCTTTTCACCGTCGCAGATGAATGAGGAAGAATTAATAAATTTGGTATCAAATTCCGTAGATTTGGAAAAGCAAATGAAATGTCAAATCTTTTCAATGCTAAAACCTTTCCCCAAAACAACGTGGCATCATTTTCATGCTTCAAATCATCAAAGTCGATGTTTCTAAGTTCCCAGAATTCATTATCATCTTTGTTTTCCCAACTAATCTGTTTCCCTCTTGTTCACACTTCTTTAATTCAAATGATTCACTAGTGTGCGTCGATAAAACTTCAAAAAGCTGCAGTTGACAGAAAGTTGATTTATAAACGCTAAAAACACAGCAGCCTTTTTAAGAGGATAGGAATCTTTCCACGTTAAAAAAAAGTCCTACAATTAATGGGTAAAGCAAACAGGGTTGTGAAAAAAAAACTGGAAAAAACTGGACAAAAGTCAGAAAAACTGGACGATTTGAAGATTTAACTTTTTGACTGGATCCCGCAAAAAAAAACTGGAAGAATCCAGTTTAAACTGGAACATTGGCATCCCTGGGCCCCGAGATTATTGTTTTTCTCCTTATTTTTTCCTTCACCCCTTGCACCCCATTACTTTGTTTTGCCCCCCCCCTTTTTCCCCCATCCCGCCCCCCCTCCTCCCCCCACACTTGTTTCCTTTTTTTTTTTCCTTTCCCCCCCCCCCAACAAAACACTCCAACCCTCCCAATACACTAGGAACATCTTCTTTGACAAGAGTATAAGAACTTTGTTGTAAAGAAGTCGTGAGGATGAAATACCAAACATGTATAGGCTTGAAAATGTTTTGAGGATGTTTTTCTACACATATTCGGTTCAAACGTGGTACCAGGACAGCGAACACATTTTTGTTCTATGTTTGTTCGATCAACTTAAATTTAAGTTCTTGAAAACATCGGTGACTGCTTGTCATCTTACCACTAAAGGGTGTCCACGATGAAATTGGCACACTATTAAATTGCTCCTACTTTTTAACCGTTGGGTAGAATTTAATGAAAATTTGGGTGGATTTAGTTCATAGTGCATTATTTACATCCTGCAAGTTTTAAAGTCCTGTGATCAAAACTCGCGGAAATGGAGTCGAAAGAACAGCTCGTGCGTGATAAAATCTTGCGCATTCATCACGAGAACAAGGATCTCTCGCATCGTTCCATCGCTAAAACGTTGGGAATCGCAAATTCCACAGTGTCGCGAGTGATTAAGCGGTTCGAGGAACGGTTGACCACCGATCGGAAGCCCAGAAGTGAAGGAAAAAGTATTCCGTACAACACCAAAAATCACAACCGCGTAGTTGGGGCCTTCAACCGAAATCCGAACGCCTCCGTTCGGGATGTGGCTAAGAAGCTGCAACTAAGCCGAAGTTTTGTCCAGAAGGCCAAAACTAAGGCTGGGCTTTGAACATTCAAGGTACAAAAGGCCCCTAATCGCGACGAGAAGCAGAACAAGTCCGCCAAAACCCGTGCCAGGAAGTTGTACCTCAACATGCTGACGAAAGTTGAATGCTGCATCATGGACGACGAAACATATGTGAAGGCCGACTTCAAACAGATCCCCGGCAACCTGTTTTTCACGGCCAAGGATAAGTTCAGCGTTCCGGAGCATGTCCGCACTCAGAAGATGTCCAAATTTGCGAAGAAATTCCTGGTTTGGCCAGCCATCTGCACGTGCGGGAAGCGGAGTGCACCTTTCGTGACCCAGGACACGATGAACGGACAGGTGTACATAAAAGAGTGCCTCCAGAAGCGGCTGCTTCCTCTCCTGAAGGCCCACAACGTCCCAACAATCTTCTGGCCGGATTTGGCCTCATGCCACTACTCCAAGGACGTGCTGAAGTGGTATGCGGACAATAAGGTCAATTTCGTGCCGAAAATGTTCAACCCTCCCAACACTCCGGAGCTCCGCCCCATCGAGAAGTACTGGGCGATTATGAAGCAGCAACTTCTTAAACGACCTAAGGTAGTGAAGTCGAGGAACTGAAGAAAGTATGGGTTTACATGCAAAAAACGGTTGATTCACAGGTTGTGCAGAATCTTATGGCCGGGGTTAAGGCCAAGGTGCGGGCATTTGCGTATGGACTGTAAATAAAATACGAGTAAAATGGTAAAATGAAGTTTAATAAATATTTCTCAATCCCTGAAAATTTGATGGCAATCGGATGAAAACTCGAATTTTGCGAATCAATTTTGTGTGTGGCAATTTCATCGTGGACACCCTTTTCGAGCTATCTTTACTCACTTTTGAGTAGCCATACTTTCGACTGATTTGAGTCAAACGTACTTAATTTTGAGTTGTTTGGAAATAGCGTGTATGCTAGTTGTTTGTAAATATGTTGAAAGGTTGCATTCAGGATGAACTTTAGACATATTTTTAATATCCTCATACAATAGTTCAATTATTCAGAATAGATCGTGGATCCAATACTTGAAATTTTTAATATTGGAATGAAAATAAACACTACCTATATGTAAGACTGTGGTGCAACGGGAGCAACTCACTGATTCAAATAGTAGCCGAATTGGGCATAGGGATTTATTGAAATGTTACGTAAAGCAACAGTTTGGGAGGTTGTTTAGTATTTGTTATAAATTATTACGCTTTATTTGTGGGGGGAGTCTTTTGATATGAAGCTACGCACAACATAATAAAAAAATGTATTTGTGTTTTCCTTCATACTGACATTACTCTGTTCAATTATACAAAAAAACGTAGAAAATAAAAATCGAAACATTGAAAATTGAATGTGTTACTAATGTTTTTACCCGTACTGTAGGACTGTGAACTTTGAAAATCGCCATGTTGATTTTGGTGGATTCCATAAAGAAATCTCACTCAAATTCAACAATTTATTCGGGTAGGGAAGGTAAAACGGAATGTTGCACTGCTAACCATGAGCCGCATATACAATTTTGATACAACTTCCACTTTCAATTTCCTATTTGAAAAAGTAATAAACAATCATCTTTAACGCGTAAAATACTATTAGCTACGATGTCTTTTCGCCATTGAAAAATCTTGTTTATATTTTTTAAACTTTATTCATTTTAGTACCGTGCTTACTTTGACAAACATATCATTATGTTATAAGCATGCTGTTTTAAGCATCCATAGAACATAATATTTGTCTTATGGATGTTCTGCAAAACATCTGGTATGACCTAAAAGATGTACAAACATGCCACATTTATTGAGCTTTTTCGGTTATATGCGTGTATGAAATTAGGTTTTTGGCGTTTAGAAAAAAGCATGAGCTTTGTCTAAAAGGTGTATTTTTAACATTGATACTAGCATTGATATGACAAGTGGTGTTACTTGGGTTACGCACTCATTTATTTTTTCAAGCAATATTGGTGTGTTGCATTTCTGCCCACAACCAATGTTGCATTTTTTCTCAAAGTTGCGATCTACAAAGAGATATGAAACAAAATCTTGCGAAATTGCAATACAATGTTGCTTTTTTTTATTTTGGCTGTACTTAACTGCCACTCTACCCTTCAGACCTTGTTGATGCAGTAAATTTCGGACTATTTGAAGAGTCACATGGATGAAAAACACTTTTTCAACATGCTTTGTAATTTTTGAAAATGAAAAAACTCGCCTTTCTGACCATAGCTCTGTTAATGTGGAAGCCATACTACTTTTTGATTGCCTCACGTTTTGAATGAAGGTAACGACAATAACAATGTGCGTATCTTTTGCATGGTTCTCTCTTACAAACGTTTCTGCTTGAGTTTAGCAAATTTTAACAAAATCCAGCTTTGCCCCTTGCACCTCAATTGTCGTAGCGATTTATGAAAAGTTGAAAAAATTTGCAACACTACCCCCCCCCCCCCCCCCCCACAAGCAGTCTAGAAGTAGAAGTGACAGTAGATTTGGCTAAGCAGATAATCTTCACACAGAGCCATCTCTGATCCGCTTTCCAAGATGTTCCATTATTGCCCATCTCGTGCCATGTAGCCTCTCAGTCGAGGTCTATTCAATTTTCGCATAAGCAAACATTTGCCCAAGTGTTATTGCAGCTTACTGAGGATAGACGCTCAGCTCTCGTTCAAATGAGTGAAGTCGCACGGATATCGTGTTGCGGGGTGAATATGCTCAGAACGGAGCCAGTATCAATAGAACCGTATCTGGTCTCTGGTTCTGCACGCGTAGAAGCAACTTTCCCGGTCGCCACGGAAGCATACCGGTTCATACATAAATGAAGATATCAGCAGCATAAACCACTAACCAGTAGGCTATACGTCTTGCGTTCACACTTACCGCGATAACACGTCGTAGGTGCTTTATTGATGGGAAGAACCGTGTTGCCATCTAGTACTCTAAACGTGAACGTGTTGAAACATGCTGCATTGTTGGAAAAGTTAAGCGACGAAACATTCTCGAAAGATACCTACATATGCAGGGGTAATTTCTTTGGCTTTCAGTCTTTATTAATAGTGGAAACAGATAATTTTCTATTTTTAGACCTTTCGGAATGTTGTATTTCGCCTTGATACATACATAGGTAGTTGAAAAACTTGAAAAATTTAAATTGACACTTCATTTGATCACTTTTTAGGAATTAAAACAAAACTGAAACACATTTTCAAACTATAACTAGTACAAGGTGTCTCACAATAGGTGTCACTAAAACAAAAATGGGATTACAGCACAACAAATCAACCAAATCATAGCATTTATGTTTCATTTTAAAGATACATGTTATAGAATCAAACCATATTAATTCAATTCAAATCTCTCACCCTTTTCCTTGATAACTTTGCGCAAATGTTTTGTGCCATCGCAGCTGGCACGCACGATTTCCTGAGGAATATGGTCCCAAATATCAACCAAATGTTTCTTAAATCGTTCTAAAGTAAGCCCTCTCGTAGGGCCTATATGTTCAAGCATATAACCCCAAACAAAGTAGTCAAGTGAGTGTAGATCCGGTGAAGATGCAAGCCATTCTTCGCTTGTGATGAAATCGGGCAAACTTTCCGCGCACCACGCTTGTGTCTTCTTTACCTTGTGATCTGGAGCTGAGTCCTTTTGGAAACAATATGGTTTATTCCCATACAGCGTTGAAGCATGAGGAAGCAGATGGTTCTTCAAAACCTGCTCGATGTAATATTCAGTGTTGATTTTTACTTGTGGGGGAGTCTTTTCGTGAAACAGCGCCCCATACCATGATTTTCGATACATTCTGGTAGCGTTCTACAGCTAGTTTAACTCGTGAAATATTGGCAAGACTTTTTCCAAACACACGATCATTTTGTTGATTATGACTGTCCTGAAGGAGGAAGAGCTCTTCATCCGAAAAAAAAATCTCGCAGTCACCAAGCCGAACCAAAAGATTTCTGCTTATCTGGACCCTGGCTTGCTTTTGACGATCATCAACCTGTGAACCCGTTGTTTTTTGTACGGCTTGCATTCTAGATCATGTCTTAGGAGCTTGTTCATTAAAGCAGGGGACATTTGAAATTGTTTGCTCAATTTACACATTTGATCTTTTTCTTCGTTCTGGCAGTTCGTCTGGCACCTCCTTTGTGTAGAATATGGACATTTCCAGCTTCCTTGAACCATTTCAAGGTACAAATGTTATTTTGCAAATGTAATTTTAAAACTTGCTCCCGTATGGCTTCCAATCGTAGCTGATAAATATAAACAAATGGAATCGCTTATTTATCTTCAGCGATAAGCTGTCAAAAAATATATTCAAAACGGGTATAATCAATTCCGCTGTTAAAATTACCCAGCTGAAATAAACCAAGACTGAAAAAAGATGACACCTATTGTGAGACACACTGTAGACGCGTAAATGTAAATTCCTTTTAATGTCACATTATTCTCATCCATCGTCATGGCAATCTTATTCCGTTTGGTTCTCAATTCATTGATGCTTTTGACGACACTGCCATTCACCTTCAGCTTCCTCTTCATGATAGCCCCAAATCTCTCTATCGGTCTGAGCTGGGGACAGTTTGGTGCGTTGAATTATTTCGGTAAACTGAATCCCGTTGGTTTCATACCACTGTAGCACTGTTTTACTGTAATGACAGCTTGCAAGATCTGGCCAATACATGACAGGTTCATTGTGGGATTTGATCAATGGCAAACATTTGGAGACATTCCGTTCTGTACAGCTCTGAATAAAATATCTAATCAGTAATGAAAACCTTGGTCTTCCAAGGTAGCCAAGTGTGTTTTGTTCCGGTAGCTGTTTGAAATCGGCCTTTACGTAGGCTTGCCTTAATGTTCTTGATGACTTTGTTCCGCAGTTGACGGTTGACAGTACCCGCCCGACGCTTGCTTTGAGGCTTGCGATCCATCGACAATGTTTCTCTGTTCTTTTTCAAAACACGCCAGACGGTATTTCGGGGAAAAACGCAACACTTTAGCAAGTTTTGGCCCAGACCACGAAGGGTTTTCCAAAATGATTGCGCACAATTATTTTCTTTTTTCTTTTTCCATTTTGTATTTCTCTCAAACACATTCGTAATGTTGTTAGTGTTATAGGGAACACATAAGATGTCATAGTTTACAAATCCGACCACTAGAGTTGCTGTAAGAATCAAAAATGTTTGTCCCAATACTGAATGGGCCACACCTTAGGAGACATTGGTGTTGGCATCGAGTCCGAGCTGATCTCAGTAAATTAGCCTAGGAAGTTAGCTCACTAGATGGTCTCAGCAAAGTTGGAGATTAATTAGGATCGAGCGAGAATAGTTGGCAGAAGACCCTAAAAGTTGAAAAGTGAAAGTGGATTAAATCACATGCAACAGTGGTAAAACAAGTGTTTTAAAAAGCTTCCGATGACATTCGATAGATAAGTATTCATTAAATTAAGTCAAATTTACGATATATGAAGATCGTGAAGAAAATTTATTAGCTTAACCAGGGAAATCTTGGCGGCTTCAAACCTTAAATTTCAATAAATTACGACAGAATAAAGTGATGACAAATTGTCTTTAAACAAGTTGATCGCCATGAGCTCATCGTGGATTTGTCGACTATTGCTGAATTTTTGACACACTTACAACATTAGCCGAATGAAGGTGCCAGGCTAACATAAAATCCCGTATTCCTAAATTCGTTAAAATTTGAATCGACGTTTCATACCTGAGTTACCAACCGAGCCATCATCAAAAACCCAGATTGTGATATCCTACAATCACTATTCGGACCAAACCAGCAGATACAAAGCAATCCACAACTATGAACTCAATTGGTAACGACAGCATACCATCAAACATTCGTCAAGCATTATTTGGACCACATTTGGACCATGTTTTGAAACCGAATGAGAGTATAACATAGTTGTCAAGTCAATGCAAATCTGACTCAGAAAAGTGCTCAAAAAATGAACGTGCAACTCAACATTGCGAAGGTGGCGTTTTGGTTTAAGTGTCATGATGAAACTATCCATTTCAAATACATCAGCATTCTGAACGACGGTACATCGGCTCCGTAAAGCTAACGTGATTGAGTATTCCAAATAAACAAAATGAAACAAAAAATGCGAACGACTCAATTCTCTCAATTTGCAATATTTGGTGCAACGCAAAGATACAACCCAGCAACCCGCGACCACTATGTGTCACTTTTCGTTGTAACCTCGAACCGTCGAGAAGCAAAATTCATCGTCATGAAAACCCTTCGGAACCAGCCATCTCAACCACGGAAGCACCCGAACCGGACGCCAGTACAGCGCAAGCGACTCCGTACCGGCAGCAGACCTGTAAACCGAATCAGAAGAAATCGCGTGATCCCCGAAGAGCACGCCCAGCTGGCAAGTATTCGACCTAATCAACGATTGGTCCGAGCCGCCAGCCATCGGGCTCGCCGAAATGTCGTCACGGATCTGAATAACATCCCACCGGACCAACGCCGGTCGGTTTTATGCGACGGCGAAAGTATAGCTTACGATGATGTCTTGAAGAGATTTTATACGGCACGCATTCAAAAAGCAGTGGAATGGTTTGAAAAGGCTGGCCATCGCGCACTGGCCGTTGTTCCGAGCTATCTTGCCCAGAAAGCGGAGGATGGTTGTTGTTTAGATAACCTGACGAACAGTGGTAAGCTGGTAACGTTTGACTGGAAATCAGAAGGTACGGCAAAGACGAATATACCGCTCGAGCGTCAGATGTTGGATAGGGCCGTCCAGGAAGATGCAGCCGTTATTTCGGAGCAAAGAGTTTCGAGGCGTATATTACGATAATGACAATTATAGGACAATCATTGGAAA
>JAHHFK020004007.1:0-26721 GCA_024533555.2 Aedes koreicus | reverse complement strand
ACCGCCATTATCACCAATAAACTTTGTCGCATAATCTAGAAATTAGACTCACGCATCTGATTCATTAGCCCAATTCGAACCAACCGATTATGATTCTCATAATTCAATTGAACTTCTGCTTAAAATTTCAAACAAATTCCCCACCTTGTTTGTAATGCTAAATATGCGATAGCATCGAACAGGTTACATGAGCTCTGCGTTGTCTCTACGCACATCTAATTGAACAACCATAATCACGCACAAACAATCCATCAATTGCTTAACGAATCAATCTGCAATAGGTTATTTTTGGGGTGTGGAAAGCTTTTATTTCATCTCTTATTTGAAAAGCTCCCATACAGGCGGCTAGGTACAGTCTGAGTTGCGTCTCTCGTGGCTGCTAGTTTCAATGATGGCATCAGCTTGATGTTTTTCGGATGAAAATGATTATTGGAATTAAATTTTAGATTATTGTATTTAGTTTCGACAAAGATTTTTCATTGGGGCCTAACTGGACAAACGTCAACAATGACATTTTCTGCGAATTTCTCGTCATTCCAAACTCGCCTAATCAATCCACTACGATAATTTCTAAGAAGAAGCGTTCACCTATCCGATAGAATTGGAGGATTACATGGGTGGCCTTTGTGCCACGAGAAATTTATGGAAGAAGCCATTAATGAAAAATCTTTGTCGATTTAACGAAGGAACTTAACTTCTTGATGTGTTCGGACACCCTTAATTTCTTGATTGGTTCGGCAAAACTTGGTTGGTTAGAAACTGGTTCGTTTCGGTTCAATTCCACCAATTCCATATCAAAGGAGCCACAGTCCTCGGCATACAACTGCGCCGCTGTAAATCCTAATTGCCATTAAATAGAGCGCCATCTACAGGGTTGGCCAAGAGGTTGATTGCTTCACGGTGCACGAGGATAATGTTTCATAGCAACCTGAAAAAAATGTGTTTAAAACAACGAAAACGAAATCCAAGTGTACTTGACGGCTTTAGATGGTTATGATAATGATGATGATCATTATGTTTGCTACATTACTCCACGCCTAAACAAAATAGAAGAAAAAAGTCATTTGCTCTTGTCGTCGTCGTCGCCATGGTGCGGTTGCGGCAATGCCGCTTCTATTGCGCAATGTTGCATCTAAGTGCTTTGCCGGTAAATGTTTGGTTTGGAAGCATTAACCATGCAGTTTCCTTCTTCAGCGGGTTGTCTTCACTCAATTGTGCTTGCAAAAGCAAGAGAGATAAATAGATGTACACTACTGACACAGTTATCTCGCAGCTTGGTGCCTTATTTCTTTTATTATTGGTATCACCATCTGCGGGATCAACAAACAACAACAACGGTACAAACAGAATTCGAACGGCACTGAGGTCACCTTTACGTAAGGTGTGGCGCAAAGGGGCTTCAATGCGCCACTTTTAACAGGTTGTGGCTACTTTTTGGCGATGGGAGAGTGCGTTGACCGAATATAAGCTTGAGGTTTGGTTAATTTTTTTAAAGATCGTTTTTTAGCGTTTCGTGACCGCACACCTTAGTTTAGTGGGTTATGTTTAAGGTCGTACGCACTACAAGGGGTGAGAAAAAAAAAACTGTCAAGCTTATTTTGTTAGATATTTTGTCATTTAATAATTATTTTCTGTTTTTTTCTCAAAGCCAGGTTATGATTTTTTGTCTTGAAAATCGAAACGCATGGTTCCGTTTAGCTACACAGAAAAAAATCTTGTAGTAGAAACTACCATTTTACCCGACTATGCCTATCTTCAAAATTACCATGAAATTTCAGTCAAATTTACTACGTTTGTGGTGAAACCTTCAGCATTTGTGGTATATTTGACAGACCTCATATTGATATCAACCGCACCATGGTTCATCTAATCGCAGGCATGGTAAAATCAAACGCATTTATAGTCAGCTGAAAATTGTAGGTGTTTGCGCTTAATTTAACCCTCGAAATGGTAGTTTCTACTGCGGTTTTTTTTGCGTGTATCTTTCTGGACATTTTACAAGGGGTGTCTCACTGGAATCGAGCGCAGCGAATAGCAATCCATTTTCAGTCAATTCAATGCAAAGGATTACGATTTAGTACTTTCGATCAATTTTGCAACGCGTCCATCACGTCGGTTGCACCGATGTGACATTTAAGTTGAGTGAGAGCTATGTTTTTGTTGTTAAATTTAGCTGCTGCGCATTTGATGGAAATTAAGTTTGATTCAGTTGCTTTCAGGAAATTAAATTGATTTCATCAAATAAAGTTTATTGAATCAATGTGAGACACCCTTTGACATTTTATCATCAATAACATAACTTGGGATGTGCCAATTACCATTTTTATCTAACGCTATCTATGATTTCCAACATCACTTTCCTTTCACTTGGATTTATCAATTCTTTATTTTTTGAATTTGTCTAAGTCTTCTATCGAGCCGACAATCATTCAGTTTGGCAAAAAGGGAAAAACTCAAAAATAATGAAACATTGAACTGAATTTGTTCAAAAGTTAACCCTTTGTTAACTTGCCATCCCTATTTTGTTTAAACATTTCTGGATATATTTCCTGCGGACTGAATCCCTCATTCCAACTCACAAATAAGTAGCCCCAAAACAGCATGATAATTACGATAAACAAAATTAGGTCAATTGAAAACAGTGAAAGCATTAGTGAAATTAACGATATATCAAGAGCGCTACTTGTGTTCCACTTCTCGTCACTTTATCCAAATCTTTGAAAACATAAAAGACTGATCGTAGACAGCTTTCTATCGATGAACGACCACCAACGGAACGTATAATGCCTCGTGCCCATTAATAATCAATTTGTCCAAATCTCCACATCATACATGAAATGGTAATAGGCATCACAGCCGCATATTCTTGACCCAAATTTTCACTACCCGTGCCAAGGGATGGGAAAATCTTTGATTACGGTAACAATGGCCACAACGCTTCCCGTCAATTGATCACACACAGCTCGTTTGTTGATTGAAACAACACAGGGAGAGATGATCGTGGAAATTCCGCTCACAAACTCCCACCAAATGAACCCAAATTGTTTATTGAATAAGAATCGTTCCCTAAGCGGAAGCTAATCAGTCACCCAATTACTGTTAAACGGTGAGGTGAAAACGTGTTGATGATAAATTATCTCATCTTACAACCCCACGGTAACGTGGTTATGTGTCAAACATGTTAATTTGAATGGTGGATTGTACCTGATTACATCTATTTGACGAGCTAATTTATGAAATTACATAAATAGGTCTTTCATGTAGCATTTCCATTTATGTATTGGTTTACAAGTACTGAACAACGGTTGCATACCCGGATAAAAATAACCATACAATTACAATACAATAATATAAAGTAACATTTAAATCTATTTCCGACCATGAATCTTATTGTTCAAGAATCAGATAAATGAAAAATACATATTGTCATTACAATAGATCTACAATTCACTCCATATGCTAGGATTTTCAACAATTGCGAAACAATACAATTAATAGTAATTGACTCAAATTTGTTCGGAAAATAATGATTTTTTCTATAGTTAAGATACATCAAACCCTCCTTTTCTATTGTCGATGTTTTATTTTACATTAGATTCTATTGTAGTAACAATAACTCCTGTTGTCATCTTATCGTTGTGCACAATACTATTAATTGTACATACTTTAGATTCTATTTTTTATATTCAATTATAAATCTATCAGAATTTTCTATTCGGGTATCCGAAACTATCACTTTCATAAACGAAATGTCAAAGTACACTGAGAACAAAGATTGGTAAACGTAAACATATTCTAGTTTCATTTAACTGGAGTTCCACGTTGAATTGGGCACAAACATCATATTAGTTTGATTTGACTACCTACGGCGGTTAAAACAAACTAAAATTTTGAGTTATTGTTTCGGGAATTAAGCAGTTAAGTTCAACTGACATCCGTTTGAATTTACTATTATGTTGGTTGTTTCATTGTGACAGCTACGAAAACAAACAGATTTGTTAGTTGGTTCTAACAACGCTCATGGTTTGTTTCAAACAAATTTTAGTATGATTTAAACTGAATTGCTGTTTGAAACAAACGAACGAAAACGGTTGAAACAACAATTATTTCCGTTCACCGACATTTCTTTTGTAATAATTTCAATACTATTTATTTGAATAAAAGACTAACAAACATTAGAAAAGCGCACATTAACGTTTATAGACCTCTCTCAGTTTAAAATAAATCTACATATGTTACTACGAGCCTTTATACTCTTTTCAGGTTTTCACTAAATTCATTAAATTAAATTTTCACCTGCGTTGAAAACAAACGCGAAAAGAGCATGCAGCGGGACCTGGATGGAAAATGGAATAACCCAAAAAAATAGTTTGTTTCAAACTAAACTTTTAGTTGTTATTTTCTCCAAATAATATATCAGTTTGATTTAACCGCCGCTTTGGTTGAATCAATCTAAAATTTTAATTTGGTTCCCTGAGTCAACGCAACCTGTGTTTTGGTAATAATAAACCTCTTGCAAGGTGGAAACATCAAATATGTTAGTTTAGAACAACCACAATTCATGTTGTTTTGTGGTAATATATTTAGGTAGAAACGACCATCCTGCCTGTTTGTTTCAAAACTGAATCGTTGGCCTAAAACAACAAAACGGATTTTTAAAACAACATTTTTTTTAGTTTGGATTTCAACAAACAAGTTTGTTGTTTCAAACGGAACTGTTTTTTCTCCGTGTACTTGCTTACTTCGACAAAGATTTTTCATTAGGGCCTAACTGACAAACGTAAACAATGACTTCTTCCGTAAATTTCTCGTGGCGGAAAAGCTACCCATGTAAGCCTTCAATTCTATCGGATAGGTGAACTCTTCTTCTTCGAAATGACCGTGGTGGATTGATCAAGCGAGTTTTCAATGACGATAAATTCGCAGAAAATGCCAATGTATTCGTTTGGCAGTTTGGCCAGCGGGTGGATAGTCATGAAGAAAACGAATATTTATGGCTCAGGAAGTACTAGCACATCGGTCCCAAGCTTAATGATTCGCACCAAACACTCTCAAATATTCTGTCAAAATAACGTAGCGAATCAAAACAAAAACAGTCATGCTTAGATACTTGAACCAAAAGGCACTAAAAAGCGCAAGATTGCATGACAAGGTGCAGACTGCAAGGTGTACTTCGGAAAAAGGGGTTCTACAACAGTGAACCAATTTCAAATCACTAAATAGTTGCACATTGATTGTTGGTTTGGCCCTAATGAAAAATCTTTGTCGACTTATGTTGATCCACACGAACTTCTGTAGCTACTCATTTTTGAGTCAAAAATCACTCCGTCTTGCCAAAAGGAAATTTACCCAGAAATGGGTAAACATATCTTTACTCAGATTTGAGCGAACAAACCTGTGAACGAAACAGAGTAAAGTTCACTCAGATTTTGACATTTGTGTGTAGTTTTGACTCATTTTGATGAAATGGAATATGGTAGTGTGCGTGAATGTCCCAATTATTATTATTTTAAGAAGATAAATTTAAAGCAAAGTGCTAAAAACAGTTCTGAATTCATTCAACATAAAATTAAGTGAACGAGGAAAACAAAGGTTTTATTGAAATTTGTTCAGTTTGAATTGCTTCTTTCAAACTTCATTCATACACTTTCGGGAATTGTTTAATATTGTTTGATCTTTGAAATATATACAGGCCGCGGCAGAAAATAATGCGAAAATGTATTTTATTTTTTTCAAATCCTATTTTCAACTAATTCATGCAATAATATCAACATTTTCGAAGGCAGTTATCTTTATAAAGGCCTTTTAAAAAAATTTATTCAATGTATCCTCCATTTTTATTAACAATATCCTCGAGCCGACGCCGGAAGCCAGAGCATGCCTTTCGGACGTAGTCCTCCGACATTGACTGCCATGTGCGTGTTATGGTTGACTTCAGGGTTTTCACACTAGGCTTTAACAATGCCCAAATCGAATAATCCAACAAATTAAGATCTGGACTGCGAGGGGGCCACAAATCCTTCGGCCAAAACTTCATGTTATCGTTCAACCATTGTTGGGTTCGATTTGACGTGTGACTCGGCACTCCATCTTGCTGTAGGACAACGTTTTGGTCCTCGGAGAAGTTGGCCTTCACCCAGGGAAGCACGTGGTCCTTTAAAATAGCGACATACACTTCGGTATTGATTTTAACTCCAGCATCAATGAAAACAGGCGGCATTTTCAAACCGTTGGACGCCACCAAGCCAAACATCATGAAACCAACCGGATGTTTGGTTTGAAATTTGAATTTCACTTTTTCCGGAACGTTCTCCATTTTCTGCGGTGAAATGAACCGGTCCGTGCGGCTGTTGGCCACAGCATCGATGCTGAAAAGCTTTTCGTCAGAGAACAGGATTATCATTTTTTCCTTCTTCAACAAGGAAAGCAATCTCTTGGAACGAGTCACTCGTAGTTCCTTGACCCGGTCCGTAATCAAGTGGCGTTTCACTCTGGCTCTGGAAGATGCATGCAGGTCTTCTTTGATGACTCTCCGCATAGCTTTCTCCGAAATACTGGCTTCCTTTGCAAGTTTTCTTATGGAACGCACCGGGTTGCGATCAATTTTTGCACGGACCGATTTGATTACGTTCGGCGTGCGTGCAAAGCTCGGACGTCCGCTTTCCGGCTTCCGCTGCTTAGGACTATCCTGCAGGGACTTTTTTATGCGGTAAACTGTTGCCAAATGGCATCCTACCACCTTGGCAATCCCTTTCGGCTTCTTCTAGGCGAGCAACAGATTGGTGATCACTTCTTTTGCGAACATTTTGACGAATTTGCAATAGAACAAATAGAATGTTTGGATGCAGCACTTGAAAGTAATCATAAACAAATACACTTTCGACAGAAATTAGTCACGAATTAACCCAATACTCAATTTTGAACATTTTCGCATTATTTTCTGCCGCACCCTGTATAGCAGAAAAAAGCTGGTGACTTTTTGTCCGAAAACTTATATGATGCTGATAAATTTGTTTGTTCGTCGCCAATTTCAAACTTCAGGTAGCCCAAAATGCGGCACTCAATGCCTGAAATATTAAACATATATACTGACGTGAAATATTAATAAAAAGAACATGAAAAAACTCGCCAACAAGCTGCTAATAGCTTTCGCCTTCGAGGCATCTCCGTTGCTGCTACATTTTATTTATTTATTTATAAATTCACTTTAAGTCACTGCGCAAAAATAACTAGTTTGCAGTTTTGTGTCATTTTGAACTTTATAAAGATTTTTATCAGAATCATTTACCCAAATCTGGATAGATTCCACTCATCCGAGAAAAAACAGTTTACACGGTAATCTTAATTTACGTCATAATAGATGACTATAAAGTATGCTTTTTCGAGGGAAACTGGGACTACGCCAAAAGGAGTATATTACTTTTACTCTCTTTTGCGTAAACTGAATATACGTCAATATATGCATACTTTTTACTCCTTTTGAAAAGTAAAATATGCATACTTTTTACTCGTTTTGGAAAGTAAATATGCATACTTTTTACTCCTTTTGAGAACATAACAGAAGTATACTTTTTACGCATTTCACAAAATCAATATTGCTCGAGTATGGCTGAAAACGGCTTAATTCCGAAATTCAAATTAGAAAGTGAAAAAGACATCAATAAATTACACAGTCATGTTTATTAATTGAAAAAAAAATTACAAATACATATCTAGAGGTTTTGCGCAAAAATTTACTCACGCATTTTGTTACAGAGTTGATTAACAGACGTTCGGGAACTATTTATTTTAACCTTATAGCAGTGGCTGGATAGTCAAGAAGAAAATAAATATAATTTTTTTGCTCAGGAAGTACAAGCACATCTGCTCCAAGCTAGGTTCCAAGCTTAATGATTCGTCCCTTATCATGTATCCGGCATCCGTCCACAGGGCATGGACGACCTGTTTTGTTTCATACAGTGTTAAACATTTGTAATTACTGACGACGTCTGTACCAAACGTATTGGATATTTCCTCCATTTTCGAAACTGCAACAGCCTAAAAAAAATCCGGAACTTAAATACGGTGCTTACAAAATAAATGCTTTTTTGAAAATGGCGTCAGCATCAAGTCACGGGCAGATTTAATTTTCTTTTCTCAGCGGTGCCTACTTCTTACGCATTTTTTGTCGCCGATGACATACTTGAAAAGGCGTAAAAAGTATTCTTCATTAGTGTATAAAAACTAGTCACTTTTTGACGTATCAACTATAATCTTGAAAATGTGCAAAATATAGTCATAAAAGGAGTTTTCCAGATTTACCGTGTACTCATTTTTTGACAACTCCATATATACTGCTCGCAAAAATGAGTGCAATCTACTCAGTCACTGGGTAGTCCCAAAATAGCATGCAACTTCCCATTAGGACCGTACCAGCGTTACAATATTTCGGTTCGAAACTCGGTCGGTGTAAATTCCTCGAATATCCCACATTTTCTTGCTCGACTTGTTCCGGCCGGATTCGAGACAAACACGCTCGTTTGTAGTCACTCAAAACTGAGAAGAAAACGACTCAGTTTCGTTAAAAGTGGAACTACCCTAATTAGAGTAATTAAAGGGTTACTCATTCTTGATTAACTACACGCAAAAAATAACCGCAGTAGAAACTACATTAAGCGCTAACACCAACAATTTTCACCTGACTATAAATACGTTTGATTTTACCATGCATACGATTACATCAACCATGGTGCGGTTGATATCAATATGATGTCTGTCAAATATACCACAAATTTTGAAGGTTGTACCACAAACGTAGTAAATTTGACTGAAATTTCATGGTAGTTTTAAGATAGGCATAGTCGGGTAAAATGGTAGTTTTTACTACAAGATTTTTGTTTCTGTGTAGGTCACCTGTCAAAATTAGAGTAAACATTACTCAGCCACGCTTGTTTGTATTTTCTCAAAACTGAGTAGAAAACGACTCAGTTTTGTTAAAAGTGGAACTACCCGGCGGAGCTGTTTCCCGGGCATGATGCGGAGCTGTTTCCCGGAGCCAGAATGCTTTAGAAACGAGAGGAAATTTGGCGTTCCGGGTGTGCCTGGGACGGTTGTTCAACTGTACGTCTTCTGTGATGCAAGCAAAGACGAAAACGCTGCCACGGCATACTTTAGATTCGAAGAAGATGGAGTAATAGAATGTGCGATGATCGGATCAAAAACAAGGGCAGTACCGCTGAAATTCCTCTCGATCCCACGTCCATAACTACAAGCTGCCGTAGTCGGAGCACGTTTTACAGACAGCGTTGCAAGCTCACACAGGATGAAGATTGCACATCGAATATTCTGGACTGACTCCCGCGATGTAGTAAGCTGGATACGATCTGATCATCGACGCTATAGTCAAGTTCAGTGAACTGCTGAATACTACCGGTGGAAATAAATGGAGATGGGTATCTACGAAATCAAATGTAGCTGACGATGGAAGAAAGTGGCAACGGCTGCCGGACTTACAATCCACAAGTCGCGGGTTCTGCGGACCAAACTTCCCATTGAAAGCGAGTGGTCAGGTGACGGTGGAGATTCAAGGACGACTGCAGAGGACGTCCAAGTGTCCTTCATCACATGATCATGGAGCTACTGATGTGCTTCGAGCGTTTTTCCCGTACGTCTACCGATACATCAAGAACCTTCAAAACCTGCTTCCGAGGTGACATTATGTAACCGATTTGGTGGTAGCCGATTATCTTGCCAAGTATCATCACCAAAACCATCAAACGTTAAGGCTGAAATATAACGTACAACCGAGTCCGCAGAAACTGCCAGCATAGAAATCTTCCTTCAGCACGCTTGGCGGCGTTCCAGCGACTTTGCTCGTACACCGGAATAGAATATTTCTGCCCGATGTCAGTAGTTGTCGGACGACGCGTTGAGAAACTGTGGGGTTGGAATGGAAACATTGAGCTAGCACACTCGCTTACGACGTATTTTTGTATTCTTGCTCTGCGTAAATTCACCGCGAGAAGAGGATCACCGCTTGAGATCATTAGCTACGGAGGCACAAATTTGCTTGGAGCTTCGCGGGAGCTGCGAGAAGCTTTAAAGATCGTCGACGAGGACAAGCGAATTGCCACATTCGTTGGGCCAAACACCAAGTGGACGTCTAACTCACCAGCCGCCCCACATTTTGGAGGCTGTTGGGAGCTATTAGTGCAGGCAGTCAAGAAGATCATGTAGGAGTTCAACCCCCCACGGTTACCAACTGATGAGATCCCTCGAACATTGCTCATGGAGATTGAGACGATCATCAATTCAAGACCGCTCTCTCACATAACGCTAGCATCCGACACTAACCCCCACCCCGCCCTCCTCTTAACACCTAACCACTTCCTGTTAGGGTGTTCGAAAGGAAGCAAGCCCCCGATCGCTTTAGTACTTAAGCAGTCTTGGAAGATAGCCTAGCTGTACGCTGACGAGTTTTGGAAGAAATGGGTGATTTAATACCTGCCGATCCTAAACCGAAGGTGAGCTGGCCTTGATTGTTGACAACAGTCTCCCGAGGAACTGCTGGCCGAGGGGTCGCATAGAGAAGGTCGTTCGATCCAGCGACTGTGAGGTGCGACGGGTGACCGTGCAGACAGCGAGTGGACTTCTGGAGAGACTCGTGACCAAGGTTGCTGTGTTAGACGTTGGTGCCAACGGTGGCAAGCCACTTCAATAGCAGTGGCGTACTAGGGGGGAGGAGGCTTACACACTCCTACGGGAGTGTCACACCTCTCGCAGCTAAGCAAGATTGACCCTGGCTTTAAACCAAGCTCTCAACCACCCAACGGGCGATGGGTGACGATTTCGAGAGTACGAGATTTATACAATAGTCATCTCAAAGTCGGTGTGCATAGGTGAGTTCAGCACAATCAAATTCATAAAAAGGCTATTAAATTGAATGCTAGTTTAGGATTTTATAAAGAAAATAAAGAAATTATGTGCATTTATATTATTGTTCATTTTTCGGGGTAAAATGGACACATTTGGTTAAATGGACAGACCGATTTTATACGTTCGAATCGTATTTTCCGTACAAAAAAAAACTTTTTTTTTAAGACAAGTACGGTTCGAAAGATAATAAGAATTTGAGTGACAGATTAGCAGTACATATGGCGTAGTGTTTCTGTAGATAAGCAATTGCAGACACAGATACAAAGCAAGACCATGCCGGAGATGGCTGAGATTATCGAGGTCGAGGATAGAAACTAACACGATACCGACCTATACCTAGAACGTATAATATGGAACTACTTTGAACAACAACTTGGAACTTTGAATCGTTAATAGTAAGAATCGTTAAAAAACGTGTGTGTGTTCAAACGAATTTTCCTCACTGTATAAATTGAACTTTGACAGTTTGAGAGATTTTGCGTTGCATAAATTGGTGACGTCTTTTCCCATGCCTGAGGTAGATCACGACAAACATGACCACATTTTTACCGACAACATCTTAGACGCAAACAAACTGGTTGTAACTCTTCCTGTTACATCACATGATAATCAGTTCCTCTCATAACCAGCCATTCCACGACAACCCGTTCCAGAGAAGACATCCATAATTGCTAGTTGAAGTCACTTGTTTCCCTTTCAAATCCGTCGTCGTCGTCGTCTCCGTCGTCATCACCATAGCAGACCAATGAAATTGAAAGTGGTTTTCCACCAAGCGCATGGCCTTCTTCGGAGCAAACCGTCTACAGGCATTAACTCGACTTATTTAGCGTGCAGGAGTTTTGTTGTTGTTGTTGTTGCGGTTTTGCATCGTTTCTTCCTCGGTTTCCTCCCTTTTCCGGCGTTTCCATTTACTTGCACTTGTACTTGCTTCAATGCAACTGGTTTCTGTTTGCGGTGCGGCTTACCTTTGTATAGGTGTTACCACATTTGTTTAGGATTGTGTGTAATTTTTTCCACATCTTTCGCAGTTTCTTCTTGTATCGCAGTTTATAGTGGTGCAAAATTTAGTATAAAGGTCCATCATTCACGCAACCGCAGCGGCATATGGGGAGGTGTTGGTGTTGTTTTGGAACGCGATCGAGGTCGTCACGTGGGTTTGTGAGTATACATAAAACCATGTAGTAAGTAGCTCGGCTTAGATCAACCTTCTGGAAGTGAACCGCCAAGGAGAAGGGTGCTGGGAGGGGAAATCTTTTCACGCTTTTTACCTTCTCTTCGAACCGGCTTTTTTTTTTCAACCGACCGCGGAAGTTTGGTCGAACACAATACGAAACTGGACCGAATCGGGTCTGGTTTTATGTAATATAAACATAAGGTTTGATGGCTGCGCGGTCGTTGCATTGCCTTCGGTAGGACATTAACGGACAAGTGTCACATGGTTGAGTTTGGTTTTTTTTTGTGTGTGAACGGGACGAGTATTGTTCAGAACGAAACAAATTGGAACGTTCATCCTAGTGAGCGGTGGATGTTTTATGTTTTCGCAGCTCAAGGCCTAGTAGGCTGTGGCGGATACGATCATGCAGTGGAACAAAAAATGAGAGTTGTCCTAGTCAGTTATTGCTTGGCTGGAAACGTTGAAAATTGTGTCAATCCGTTGCATGGTTGAATCGTACCAATCATGGCTCACCTTGGGATGGTAGTTTTTATATTTTTCAATTCGTTGATCGTTCCACGGATCGTTCAGGGTATGCGATCTGCGTAATGCTACCTTGGAGAAACGAAAAATTGTGCTTTTTCACAATTTTCACGTTTATTTGTAAGCTGGCATAGAAGGTTCTCAATTAATAACTGTTGTTCATTTAAAGATTGTACTCGAAAAAAGTGCAACACTTTCTTTTGTGTTTATCGACCCCGTGAACACAAGGAAGGTGAGGAATTACTTCAAGCGCAATCCGAACCACTCGTTTCGGGACGTGGTCAAGAAGGTCAATTCTTCCGTCTGATTCACTCGGCAGACAATGAAGCGGGTTGGACTTCAAGTCTTCGTGGTAAGGAAGGCGCCTAACCGAACCGATAAATAGAATACGGTGTCTGAATTCCACGCCAGGAAGCTGTACCGCGAGTGGTTGGTGCAGCCGAAATGCATCGTAATGGACGACGAGACGTACATTAAAGCGGACGCCAACAGGGGGTGCGACACATCTAAATCCAGATTCAAGATGATCGAAAAATCTCACGCAAGCGAATCAAACTTTGAAAAATCTTGTTTCAGCGTGTGAATCTTAATCCATCTACTTGCATCGTGCTGCATCTTTTTGCAGTAAATCTTTAAAATCTTCATCAAAATCTTTAAAATCTTCATACTATCTACTAAGCGTGCGCACATCGCACAAAAGCATAACCACAAATATCCTGCATCTGAGATAGAGTCGCACCCCCTGGACGCCAAGCACCGGCGTGGAGTTTTTCGTCAGCAAGTCCCGGCTGGATGTTCCTGAGAAGTTCCAGAAGTTTAGCAGGCGATCGGTGGGTGCGGCACCATTAAAGGATACTTGCATATATGATTCAAAAGTTGAAAAACGAAATATTCCAACGGTTCCCTTCAAAATTCCATAGCTGACCCGAATAAAAAAGTATAATAGATTGACAATAAAATGTATTGTAACCATACAATAGAATCAATAGTATGTACAATTGATCGTATTGTTCGCGACAGTAAGATAACATTAGGACTTACTGTTTCTACATTAGAATCTATTGTAAATTGAGACATCAACAATAGCATGAGGGGGTTGTTATGTATCTTAACAATAAAAAATAGCACTTTTTTCGGAACAAATTTGAGTTAATAACTATTAATTGTATTGTTTCACTGTTGTTGAAAATTCTAGCATAAGGGGTGTATAGTAGATCTATTGTAATTATAATGTGCTTTTATGATTCGTCTGATACATGAACAGTCAGATTCATGGTCGGCAATACATTCTGTTGTTATTGTATATTATTAAATTGTAATTGTATCGTTATTTTTATCCGGGTGATCCCGTAATTTTTAGCATCAAGGGCAATGATGGAGTCTTTTAAAACAATTTGAATGAATTGACAATTTTGGATTTCGTCATGTTTATTCAAAAAAAAATGCCTGCTTTAAAATCTAACATTTCTGTCAAGAAATATGTTTGAACAGATCTGTCTTAACATCTAAGGGAACGTCCATTCATTATGTCACGCAAAAAGTGACTTTTTATAATCCCACCCCCCCCCCTCCCTCGTCACGTTTTTTGTATGGACCTTCAAAATTGTTTGTATGGATTGTCACGTTTTCCCAACCCCCCCCCCCCCCACCCTTCCCCCTTACTGTGTGACATAATTAATGGACTTTCCCTAACATATGTGTCTCCACTTGCAATATTCTTTGACAGTGACACAAATGTTAAGACAGAAAATGCTAGTGGAGTCACCTGGTAAGTTATGGTTCAAAAAGAGAAAAAGGGTAGGATCGAGAGGAAACCTAGAAAAACTGTTACTTTTCAAGATATTGCACCTGTCCATTCAACCTCAGCTGCGTCTGGAGGTTCCAAATTATCCTAGTCGAATTGAGAAACGATCAAAGCAGATAGGCATTTTTTAAATGTTTGCCCAGATTTGATTGAGTATTGCACCTAAATTTGAGTGAGATAGCAGGGATGCCAATGTTCCAGTTTAAACTGGATTCTTCCAGTTTTTTTTACGGGATCCAGTCAAACAGTTAAATCTTCAAATCGTCCAGTTTTTCTGACCTTTGTCCAGTTTTTTCCAGTTTTTTTTCACAACCCCGTTTGCTTTATCCATTAATTGTAGGAAATTTTTGTTAAATGTAGAAATATTCCTATCCCCTTAAAAAGGAGCTGTTTTTTTAGCGTTTTTAAATCAACATTCTCTATCTGTCAAATGCAGCTTTTTGAAGTTTTATCGACGCACAATAGTGAATCATTTGAACCAAAGAAGTGTGAACAAGAGGGAAACAGATTAGTTGGGAAAACAAAGATGATAAGTATCAAAATACTGACAATAAAATCCGGGGACTTAGAAACATCAACTTTGATCATTTGAAGCATGAAAATGATGCCACGTTGTTTTGGGGGAAGGTTTTAGCATTGAAAAGATTTGAAATTTCATTTGCTTTTCGGAATCTACGGAATTTTATACCAAATTTATTAATTCTTCCTCATTCATCTGCGACGGTGAAAAGAGTTTTTTTTCGTTTACAATGTAAACAAAACTCAAATTTGAAACAGGTTTGGGATAAACCTGATGAAGGGAATTTTTGCAATCAAAAATTTGGTTACTCTCAATCAGGAAAAATCAGGAAAACTTAAAATAAATCAACACATAAAAGCCAAAGAACAGTGAATATTTGTTGGTGTTATTTGGGATAAGTTATATTTGTAATGTTTATATATTGACCAGGCGAACAAATAAATATAAATTGTATTTTAAGTTCAGTTATAGTCTTGGTTTAAGTTTTATTTGTTTACACATAAATGATTAAGTCTGATTTTAAAATAACACTAAGAATGCTTTAAACAGTTTCTAAAATCTATCGGAAACAAATTACTTGAAATATTATCTCTTTCAGCTTGGAAAACTTTGTGTCATTCTTCAACAAAAATGGCCGTGGGTTGAATGCGGTACATGTTTAGTACCACAGCAGATTCAAAGATCGAAACGTCATTTAGGTCAACCGTTATATAATAAATAAAATGTCCTTTGTGGTTCCACGCATAATTAAAAACCATTCATTGACAATTCCCTATATTATTGATAACTATTTCCCATATTGTTGTGACAATAACACTAAAGTTGATAAGTATAAGTTAACAGTATCCTATACAGTTTTAACCATATGGCAGAGGCCAAATAGCATCATGCTGAATAGGCGGTTGTATTCGCTTTATTTTCGTTCTATTTAATGTCAAAATGTTGGAATATAATCCAGAATTAAAGAAATCTTACAATGACAATATGGCAGACAGTAACCATTGTGTTAGTGTAAAGAATTTTTAGTTAAAACCATTACAGAACAATTCCAAATATTGTAACAATATATTTTACATACAACATATAAATTGTAATATGCGATAAATGGTTTTTCATTACGTAGGCTATTTCTTGATTTTTTTAGGATCCAGTTTTTTCCAGTTTTTTTTTTGCTTTCTTCCAGTTTTTTCAAAAAAAATATTGGCAACGCTGCAACAATAGATGTGTATCTGTCATTCACTCCCTCCCCCCAACCCATTCCCAAACCCAAAAAACACCACATTCAAAAATTTAATTTTTTTGCGCCGTCCCCGCCAGGTTCTTTCCGTGGTTACCCTGTCCCGTTTCCAAATCCCAACAATAAAGCGACCACCGCCACCGCCGCCTCCCCGCCCTTCCCATTCCAACCCAGAATTTCGACTAAATTACAGTTCCCCCCCGCCATGAATTCCCCCCCCGGCCCCCCACCTCTCCCCCCGCCCCACCCGTACCACCACACCCCCCCCCCGTGCGAGGGCCCATTCCGATCATAAACCCGGGGCAGGAAACACCACCACGGGGGGGCCCCCCCCTACCCCCCCCCCGGCGCCCCTTTGGCGGGTTGGGAAAAAGGGAACCCCAGGACCACTTATTTCGGAAAACGGCATTCCCCAGGACGTGCTGGATGATGTTTTTCGCATGGACGATGATATTCAAGCGACTGGTGGAGCGGTTGCCAAGCTGTATCCCGTTGCTGATGGACTTTCGATGAAAGAGTACGAGAATCAGTTGGTAGCGGAAATGGAGGAGCTATTCCCGGAAGTTAACTCGACTTCTTTGTCTCTCGCACCGATGCAAAACAGTCGTCTGATGGAGGAGCTGGTCAAAATAAATTCACCGGAGAACCCTTGCTACATGAGTGTTCATTTGAGAAGTGAAGGTGTGAAAAAAGAACGGAGGGTAAGATTTATATTTTTGTTTTATAATTGTCATTTTCGAGCAAGATTATACTTAATGGTTTTTAGATAGTTACAGCACCTCGCGATACGCGTAGAGGCTTCCGCTGCGTAGAAATGATCGATGGTACTGGAACCACTTTCAAGGCAAAGTTTTACGATCACATACCTAATAGGCGATTTACGCCCGTTCCCCCGGTGGACATATCCGTCCAGCATCGACGTGTGGCAGAACTAATGCAATCGCCCACGCTGAAGAACTTATCCCCGGAAATGGCAAGCAAAATCGAAACGCTTGCTAGCGGCAAACGAGACGTAACTCTCGCCAAAGTTCGCTCTTCCAGCACCAAGAACTCCACAACCACTATCGTCATAAAAACCCCGAAGCGTACCATTGCTTCCAACGGTACGTCGGTTGAATCTCCGTCCGACTCTCCCCCGCCCATGACGGTGATCAAGCAGGAGCCATCATTCGATACGACTCCGATCGATCTTCCGGTCATTATCCCAACGCCGATCAACAACAAGCAACCTCGGAAGCAAAAGTTGCAATCGCTCTCACAGTGTGAAGTGGTTTTCAACGAAGGCAGCAGTGCAACGACCTCCTCGGCTGGATCCGGTGGCAGTCGTGGTCCTCCTGCGCGTAAACCTGTGCCCCGCAGTCGTCCACCGAATGACTTCGTCACCGTCACAGACTACCAAATTTTCACGGAGGTGGCCGAGGCCGCGGAGATTTTCGGCAAAACCGAGAAATTAACGTTAATCATACCTGGTGTTGGAGATGCGGAAGTGTTTTTGATACGGATGTTGAGTGTTGTTCTAAGAAAAAATATGTAATTCATGTGGGAAGATGGGTCACATCTCCCTAGTTTGCCCTGATCCAAAACCTGGCAACAACAAACAAACCAGAGCACAGAAACGAAGCTGGAACAATACCATCGACGAAATTGGCAGCAACATGGCAATGATTCAGAAGTCCGAGGAAAATCCAGTTCCGGTTGAACAGGTAAAGTACATTCTCAATAATTCTGCACAGATTTTATCACCAAATCCTGGACATCTGATCATATTGGTTTCATTTTTGCTTAGTCTTGTTAACAGCACTGAAAACAGTAATTATTTTCCTGTCATTTTATTTAAAAAAATTAATAAGTAAATAAAAACTTTAGTTTCTATTTACATATGTATAATAGAGAATGTACGAAACTCGACACTGTCCGGTTCCCTTAACTGGCGGAACCTTTAACTGAACGGATCTTTCTCGAATGAAAATCAAGGCGAACTTTCGACGCGACAAGACAAGTTTTTCGGATCAGCAATAGAGAGAAGTCTGTACTACTCTACTGACTAACAACGACTGATTTATTTATGCGCACAAATATTTCAGCTAAGCTACAGTTTATATACATTTATTCGGTATATAGTTATTTATTACCCTTTCCCTTTTCGGCCGGTGCACGGCCGACAACGATTATTGGTAGCTTCGTAACTTGCTTCGGGACGATGATTAACATGATGACGATGATTGAAGACGATGAGTGCCAATACATAGCGGATTCAGAGAAAAAGTGCTTTCATTCAAAAGTTTTTCATTCTATCATATTTGATTACTAGCTTATCAAACTATTTCCAACAAAGTAAATGATACTGAATACAATTAGCATTATTCATTGATTTTATGTGTATATTCAAGATTTCAAATATGCATTTAGTACCTGTAACTAAACAAGCAGATAAAGAGAAGGACAAGGTTGCTTGTAATAAGCAATTATGTCTTGCATTAGAATCTCATCACTGTTGTAATAAGAAGAAACAAAGCGAAAGTTATGCTATTATAACTGCTAAAGTGGCTGGTACCGAGGTTAACTTCTTCATTGATTCGGAGCACAAGTAAACACGATTACAAAGAATTCGTTCGATAAAATCCTAGAAAATGAGTAATCGATGGATAAGTTGTATGACTTAAGCTATTCATGTGAAGTTCCGCTAAGAGTATACGCAGCAAATGACAATATACGCATAAAGGGCGATACGGTCAAAATTTGGTCAATATCAACTTGACGTATTTCTTTCAATTTTGCATTTAAAAAACCTGAACACCCCCTCATTTTGAAGGTGTGTGTGTGTGTAGAATGTTGCTCCTATTTTGATTTTTGGAATTCATTTTTCAGTTGTCAAAATGCCGTCCAAGCAAGAAGAGCAGCGTATCAAAATTTTGCTCGCGCATCGCGAAAATCCGAGCTACTCGCACGCAAAGTTGGCAAAATCGCTAAAAGTTGCCAAATCAACCGTTACAAATGTAATTAAAGTGTTTGGGGAACGTTTGTCAACAGCCAGGAAGTCTGGATCGGGGGGAAATCGAAAACCGGAAGCCGCTGAGACGACAAAGAGAGTTGCCGGTAGTTTCAAGCGAAACCCTAACCTATCTCTCCGAGATGACCGCAAATAAGCTGGGTGTAGCGTTTACAACCGTGCATCGAGCCAAAAAACGAGCCGGACTATCGATTTACAAGAAGGTAGTGACTCCAAATCGCGATGATAAACAAAATACGACGGCCAAAGCGCGATCCCGGAGGCTGTACACGACGATGCTGACGAAGTTTGACTGCGTGGTAATGGACGACGAAACCTACGTCAAAGCCGACTACAAGCAGCTTCCGGGACAGGAGTTTTATACGGCAAAAGGAAGGGGAAAGGTAGCAGATATTTTCAAGCACACGAAACTGTCAAAGTTCGCAAAGAAATATCTGGTTTGGCAAGCCATCTGTACCCATAGCCATTCATGAATTGATACATTCAGACCCACTGCTAAAACGCTGTACCTGGTGGCTGTATTAAAACCCAACAGAGCTTTAAATCCATCTACGACGATAAACTTCTCCATGTATACTGGCCTATCAGGTTAAATGAACAACTCTGCCGAAAACTGTGCGATTAAAGGGTGATACGGTCAAAATTTGGTCAAGGGAAAACGCATGTAAATCGGTGAAATCGGTTATTTAAAAAATCAAATTAAATTTCTTTTTCAAGTTCAATTAGTATAAAATTCAGGAAAAATATTCAGTTAGGCTTCCGCTTTTCCAAATCCGAATTGCCGGGCCTTACGCTTGACCCCTGCCATCAGATTTTGTACAGCCACCTTGTCCACCTTCTTCGCCGTAGAAAGCCAGTTTGCCTTGAACTGCTGCTCGTCCTTAGCAGTTTTTTTGGTCTTCTTTAGGTTCCGCTTGACAATAGCCCAGTATTTCTCAATTGGGCGGAGCTTGTCCTTGGGAACCACCTGCACGTTGTTGGCGGCGTACCACTCCATGGCCTTTTTACCGTAATGGCAAGATGCCAAATCCGGCCAAAACAGTACGGAACAACCGTGTTTCTTCAGGAAAGGCAGCAGACGTTTATTCAAACACTCTTTCACGTAAATTTCTTGGTTGACAGTCCCGGAAGCTATGAAAATGCTGCTTTTCAAGCCACAGGTACAGATGGCTTGCCAAACCAGATATTTCTTTGCGAACTTTGACAGTTTCGTGTGCTTGAAAATATCTGCTACCTTTCCCCTTCCTTTTGCCGTATAAAACTCCTGTCCCGGAAGCTGCTTGTAGTCGGCTTTGACGTAGGTTTCGTCGTCCATTACCACGCAGTCAAACTTCGTCAGCATCGTCGTGTACAGCCTCCGGGATCGGCAAACGTACTTTTGCATATAAAAAGTAATAAACGATCCATAAAAAATTTAAAATCGTGCCACGAAAAACGCATTTTTGACCCATAAGACTCTGGTGAATATCCACAAAAAAATTGAAATGATCCATAAAATACAGCAATGTGATCCATACTTTATAACAAATTTAGCAATAAAATATCAAAAATGTACCGTTTTATATCTAGGGCATGGTTGTTAAAAGTGTACGGATTACCCATAAACATATTGCAAATTATCCATAAAAGGTTCAATAACTTTCCTTAAACTTGTAAAATTGATCCATAGAATGTAACCTTTGTGCAATAAAATATATTCGCATGTTCCATAAATTATTTGAAATTTTCCATAAATAAATTGCCAATGATCCATAGAATGATGAATAATGAACCATAAGCTTATAATAATGATACATAGTAAATCAGTTTTGTTCGCTAAACCATATGGTATGATCCATAAATTATGCCTGCATTTTTCCAGGTTGGGGCACTTTTTTTTAAATTTTGATCCTTAAAGATTGTAAAATTGATCTCCAACTGCGTTACTACTCAAATTTAGTTACATGTCCGTTCTTTCAGGTATCCGGATATAGTATTACTGCTAAAGAAGGATTGCGGAGTTTTTGCGTAGCCGTGTTGAGGATTGAAGAACTAAACGGTCGATGTTTCCGACATCCGAAGTGTTAACATAGCGTAGATTAGATTCCAGGCAAACGGCTGATTCAAGCATTTGCCCGGTATAATGCAAACAGAGGATGTTTTTTTTAGTTTGGTCCGACGAGCGACAGCGAGTTGGACAGCAAGCGTCTGCCCGGCATAATTTAAATCAAATTTTCTGAAACAACAGTTTAATCAAGTCATAAATTTGACCTGAAGTTCTTTATGTGCAGGAGAGCTCTTTACCAAATTTCTTGACAAACATGTGTCGCAGTTGCGGGGAGATCAAATAATGTTAAGTTCACAAAGTTGGTTTGTTATGAATCATTTTTTGAAGACTATGAATGTTATACAAACTATCAGGGGTCCCTGGCAATTTATTTGTGGAACATTTACAATAATTAATAGATCATACGCACATATGTTACATTCTGTGGATCAATTTTGCAAGTTTAAGGAAAAATATTGAACCTTTTAAGTATCATTTGCAATGTGTTAATGGGAAATCCGAAAAATTTTGTATATTCTTCCCTTGATATAAAACGGTTAATTTTTGATATTTTATTGCTAAATTTTGTTAAAAGTATGGATCAAATTGATGAATTTTACGGATCATTTTTATTTTATTTTTTTGTGGGTTTTCACCAGAGTCTTATGGGTCAAGAATGCGTTTTTTACAGAACGATTTTCAATTTTTCATGGATCATTTCTTCAGTTTTAAAGGTGCAAACATAGGGCTGCCGTAGTTCTTTACGTGCACGAGTGCTCTTTACCAAATTTATTGGCAAACAAATGACACAGTCGCGGTCGTAAAAGAACGTGAGATCGCAAAAGTAAGTCAGCTTTCTGAAAATTAAAAATCTTCTCCAAAGTGATCCTTCTTTTACAGCAATATTTAAGCCTCATATATAAAGGAACGGACATTTTAATAAATTTGAGTAGTAGCACAGTCAGGGATCGATTTTCCCGTAGTTAAATTAAAAAAAAATTTAAACCCAAAATTGGAATAATTCCGGCATAATTAATGGATCATTTATATTATTATAAATGCACAAAATTGATTTGCTATGGACCATATTTAGAAGTTTATGGTTCATTTTTAAACCTATTATGGATCATTGGCGATTTATTTATGGAATATTTTCAATAATTTATTGATCATGTGCATATATTTTAGTTCACAAACGTTACATTCTAAGGATCAATTTTACAAGTTTAAGGAAAGTTATTGAACCTTTTATGGATAATTTGCAATATGTTTATGGGTAATCGGTACAATTTAATGGATCATAGCCTAGATATATAACGGTACATTTTTGACATTTTATTGCTAAAACTTACATAAAGTATGGATCACATTGCTGTATTTTATGGATCATTTTAATTTGGTTATGGATTTTCATCAGAGCTTTATGGGTCAGAAATACGTTTTTTATGGAACGAATTTCAATTTTTCATGGATCATTCCTTCAGTTTAAAGGTGCAAACTTAGGGCTGCCTTTTAGACGAAATATTAGTGTTTGGAGCTACTGAAAGCGACCATAATCAGAACCTGGCAGAAGTAATCAAGTGTCTCGAGAACCATAATGTGAAAATTAACCAGAAGAAGTATACAATTCGTAAACATGAAGTTAAGTTTCTTGGATTAAATCTTTCTGCCGATGGATGGAAAACAGAAGCCGAAAAGATTTCAGCTATAGAAAATTTTCGAAGACCCATGGCCTCATCAATTTCGTTTAACGCTTCATCTTTCAAAGATCAGAAAAAACTAGACTGCTGCGTGGTCTGAGACCTTTTTCTGGAATCATGAATTGGAAGAGGAATTTAAATATTTGCAAAACATAGCTTTGAAGAAAATCAGCACTCTAGGGTACTATAACAAGGAAGATAAAACAGAACTTAATGTAGACGCATATGGTCTTGGTGCGTGTTAGTGCAACTTAACAAGGAATCAATCCCAAGAGTGATCGCATGTGCATCAGTCACTTTCAGTAGCGGAGCAAAAGTACCCAAATACTCAGAAAGAAGCATTGGCTATGGTCTGGGGTGTGGAACGTTTCAGCTTGTATCTGATGAGCATTTCCTTTGTGATACGAACAGATGCCGAATCCAATGAATTCATTTTCAACGGCCTACACAGATAGATTGCTTCCGGTTGAAAAGAGTAAAGAGTAGCTACAAGCAAGTGTTATACAAATATATATATATATATATATATATATATATATATATATATATATATATATATATATATATATATATATATATATATATATATATATATATATATATATATATATATATATATATATATATATATATATATATATATATATATATATATATATATATATATATATATATATATATATATATATATATATATATATATATATATATATATATATATATATATATATATATATATATATATATATATATATATATATATATATATATATATATATATATATATATATATATATATATATATATATATATATATATATATATATATATATATATATATATTATATATATATATATATATATATATATATATATATATATATATATATATATATATATATATATATATATATATATATATATATATATATATAATATATATATATATATATATATATATATATATATATATATATATATATATATATATATATATATATATATATATATATATATATATATATATATATATATATATATATATATATATATATATATATATATATATATATATATATATATATATATATATATATATATATATATATATATATATATATATATATATATATATATATATATATATATATATATATATATATATATATATATATATATTTATATCAATATATATATATATACAACGTTTACAATACCTTCTTCCGTAAATTTTTCATAACACAAAATCTACCCATATAAGGTTCCAATTCTATCGAATATGACTCTTGTTCTTCGAAATGGCTGTAGTAGATGATTGAGGCAAGTTTCCAAGGTCGACCAATTCAAAGAAGAAGCAATTGTTTACGTTTGTCAAAATCAGGTGAACTATGGTGCATCTATAAATATATTTTTTTTTTTTAATGTCTTTATTATAGTGGCTTTCAGCCTCCTGGGCTGATTCGCCACGGTGCATCTATATGTGGTCGACAGCGACGCAGAGCCCTTGGGAAATATAATTTTAAATGGTCTGCTATAAACATCACAATGAAAATTAAGATTTTTTTTATGTGTAGATAAAAGTTTCAAACGTGCTCTGATTCGGTTCATTATATGTTAACCCATCAAAAACATTCTTAAATTATTATGAAGTTTATTGCAATTGCACGCATCTTTCCATATACTAACGATGTTTTGTTAGTCAAGAAGTTTTGTTTATTAAGAAAATCATTACATCCCATCACATCCAGTTCATAGAGGTTATTGAAGATACTTTCCTGAAACGCCTGTCGTTTTGATATTTGCCGTTTTTATAACTATGTTTTTTGCTCCTGTAACAGTTGGTGTCCGTGGGGTTAGTAATGTAGGTTTATTAGAGTGATTATTAGATTATTGAAAGCATCCATATTACTATAGAGATAAGGACAATGATTCACTTCGTCTACAAATATTACAGGTAAGACAATTTCTCAACTCATTGGCTATAGAGTGCAACTGTACAACTTTGAATCCTTCTTCCAAAAGTTGAGCTCATTTGTTGAGCACTCATATGATGGGCCTTTGAAGTTTGTGTACGAAGATTGTTTTCTGTTACTTCTAGTTTTTCACCATAGTCAGATGTGCTCTAAGAGCGTTGTTTAAAAATGTGACAAGATGACTAATGAGCATATAAACTATTAATAAAGGTTGTTTCATTTTGTTATGACTCGAATCTGGTGGAGCAGTGATACGTTAATAAAACTGAATAAAGTAAATACTTTTTAATATAACAGTTATTTGATGTAATAATATAGGCATCCACTTAGCCATTGTGTCCCCAATACCGCTACAACTCATCATTTTTCATTCCCGGTTCTTGGCTTATAATAACAAGTTGGACTTTGCCTAGTTTACTAATACCGATTGATTCCAAATTTATTTATTGTTCTCTACGTATGTTACAAAATAATTGTGACTTGCTGTTTTTTGGACCACCTTAACCAACTCAAAGTTGGTCACCCTAATGACAAATTGAAATAACGGGTTAAATACTTTTCGAATAATTACATACCAAACATTACTAAATTCTTAGAAGTAATTTATTCGTTTTTCATGCAAATGCCTTGATTCTTTGAAAGGAACATTTTTTAAACAAAATAAGATCTAATAAACAGTAGGCAGAAAACAGCACTGTTGAAACAAAGCATTTATTAATAACTATTCTTACACAAACAACATAACATAATAAATGTTTTTTGAAGGAATTTTCATACAAATAAGTCAATTGATACGCTTATTTAGCCAATTGTGGTCTCATTGTGTAGACGTATCTAACAGCTGTTCTGAAAATTACCCTTATGGACTGATGAACAGGTATGAACGATGATTCATTAAGCAGAAACATTTTCCACCGCAAAATACAGTCAAAACACCACGAGCTTACGCCAGCTGATGCTATTGTAAAACTGCAGAGACAATCCTATACTTGGTTCTCAATAGACCGTAACAAGAGCAGCTGCTACAATTCTGCTGCAGGATATTTTAACTTTGACATTATACCCTAAACCAGTTAGCCAGTGCACATGTGAATCTATCTATTTGAAACAATTTTTTGCCCTGTCATCATGCGGCAGTAGCTGGATAATTAAGCAGACAGTACTTTTGATGGGCAATGGCCAGTGGCAGAGGCATGTTTCGCTTTATTGCGCGAGCCTCGAACATGTCGCACATGTATGAAAAGTTGCAACTGCTATAGAAACCTGTTGAAAAATTCAAAATCTAAAACTAGTATGAATTATTCAGTAGTATTATGGCTGCATAACGGATGCTACTGTTGACAGGTTCGCAGCAAATTAAGAAAATGCGTAAAACTACTGAAAATGTGTAGAAGAGTGGAACAGATTTGTAAACCATATTGATAGCAACACAATATATAAATATCGTAGCTTCTTTAATGTCTGTACACGCGTTTACTTTTTCTACTTCTTAACTTATTACACTTCTATAGCAAACATGCCGACTTTCAAATATTCTAAATATACTTCTAACTTTAGAGCTTTTGATGTCAACACCAGTGCATCAAATGGGTTTTTGCGTAGCTGGCACAATAGTTATTTCAAAATTAAATCGATCTACATTCATGTTATTTAAGCTACTACAGCTACTTTACTAGCTTACCAAAGCCCTAAATGTTCTGCAGTATATATTGTAAATTTGTCTTCATTATTCAGTACAGTTACAAAAAAGGTTATTAGTTGAACAAATTTTTTCTTGAATCTAAAACCTAAAAATAATTCTGATCTATAAAGGGAATTCACTGTTACAGGGGGAAGTAGCT